>CACRXK020003609.1:0-10363 GCA_902702795.2 Paramuricea clavata | reverse complement strand
TGACAAATTTAAACTTAGTGCTTTCGTTCTCCGTTTGCCGTCACAAGAAGCTTGATGCTTAATTAACCAGCTCCTTGATCGGTAAGTCTTTTTGCATTTTTTACATCGAAGTATGTGTTGTTGTTTAGCATCATTGTTGCCATCGGAGTCACTGTCTGCATTTTCACTGTGTTCTAGACTATCATTCTCTTGATCTCCATTCTCCAGCTTTGCACTACATAATGTACTTTCAATCTCATCAATATCTATTACTTCACTATCATCCCACCGCTCAAAATCATCATTTATTTCCATCTTTGCAAACTTGCATATAAAAATATATTTTATTTTTGCTGTTTACAAGTGTGACGTCACGTTTTTCAACAAGGTTGCGG
Source organism: Paramuricea clavata (assembly GCA_902702795.2). Taxonomy (NCBI): domain Eukaryota; kingdom Metazoa; phylum Cnidaria; class Anthozoa; order Malacalcyonacea; family Plexauridae; genus Paramuricea; species Paramuricea clavata. The sequence continues at coordinate 9,989 of CACRXK020003609.1, read as the reverse complement.
CCAATGACGTCACGAAGTTTCATATCCATTTATTTTATTATCCATGGTTTCAGGTAGAGATCTACTACCAAATGCAATAGGCCGGAATGATCCGTCATGCTGCTCTTGTAGGAGTTCGGCTCCTAGAGCCCAAGGTGATGCAACGACAACGACTCTTGTCTTCGCCTCGAGACTATAGTGGGCTAGGACTGGTGCACTTGTTAGTGCTCGCTTAAGGGCTTGGAATGCTTGCTCTTGCGTTTTAGTCCATATGAACTGTGCATGGGCTTTGGTCAGTTGTTGAAGAGGGTAGGTTATGCTACTATAGTTAGGTATATACCTTGAGCAGTAGTTGGTGAGATCAAGAAATGATCTAACTTTGGAACAAGACTTGGGAGGTGGGGCTTGGCTGACCGCTTTAATCTTTGCGTCATCGGGTCGAATTCCATTTCCTGAGATGATGTGTCCAAAGACGTTTACTTCGGGTACCATGAATGAACACTTTGGGTATTTGAAGGTCAAACCACTACTTTCAAGCTTCGTCAGTAACGGCTCTAACTGCGCATAGTGGGACTGCTTGTCGTTCGACCACAACCAGATGTTGTCGGAAATGTTGGCACACCTGGGGATGTCCTTAATGAGATTACAAATGATTTCGTGAAAATACTCTCCGGAAGGTGATGCACCTATAATCAAGCGGGTGAATCGGTGGGGACCATCATCAGGTGTGGAAAAGGCAGTAATGTACCGTGATTCTTCGGAAAGGGTAAGTTGGAGATAACCTTGAGATAGGTCTACTTCGGTAAAGAATTTGGCACCTTCCATCTGACGTAAGATTTTATCCACAGTGGGTATTTGGACTCGACGAAGATCTTGCAAGGGTGGTGTTGGGCACACGCATGTCAAGGACGAGTCGGACATCACCGGTTTTCTTCGGGATGGCAATTAGTGGAGAAAGCCATGGAGTTGCGCCATCAGCTCTTTCGATAATACCGCTTTCGCGCATTTCTTGTAGTTTGTCGTTCACCTTTTTCTTAAGGTGGTGTGGGATACGCCGTGGGGGCTGGGCCACTGAGGTGATGGATTTGTCGATTTGAAGCGTCACCTCTACCCGTTTCAGGTTGCCAGTTCCTTGGAATAGGTTATGGTGTTGATAAAGGATTTTTTCTACAGTTGGGTTCCCATGTTGTGTTAATGAGTTAACATTTAATGTTATTAACCCTAATTCGGTCGATGACTGATATCCCAGAATACACTTGTACTGTCCGGTTGTTACATAAAATGTTGCACCAGTGTGCTGTCCAGTGGAAGACTGAATGGTGGTTTTGAATTGACTGGCAAGCTCTATCGGGTCCTCAGAACCATAAGCACGTATCTTTGCCTTTGTTGGGACTAAATGAATGCTGGAGTTGTTTTTCTAAATTTGATTGAAAATGTTATGGTGAACAATGTTAACGGAGGCACCAGAGTCAACCAAAACCTTTACATTGGTATCACGAATTAAAATTTGGGTTTCGGATTCAGTTGAGGTAGATGAAAGCGTGAAACAAATATCATCATTAGAATCTTGCAAATATGTATTCTTAGGCTGTTCGACCTTTCTGATATTTTTGACTGATTTCTTTGCTGACCTACAAAATTTGGCAAAATGGCCAGTTTTTCCACAGTTGTGGCATTCTTTTCCATGGGCTGGGCAGGATTGCACTCCATTTTTATGAGGAAATGCACCCTCACAATGCACCCTCACAATGCACCCTCACAATGTGTCCTGCGAGAAACGTCCCCGGCGATTTTTCCCATATTTATTTGGATATTGCACGTGTTGTTTGTTGTTTTTCATTGAATTTACACTGTTCGTTCTGTTTTCCAGTCGCTTTACTTGCTTGTCGGTGATTTCTAATGATTGTCCGAACTTAAAGGACATTGGCAACCAAAATTTTTATTGCTTCATCTGAAAGAGCATGAAAAAATAATCCGGTTGGCCGTTTAATGCTCTACTCTATCTCATCTAGTTCCGAAGTTATACGCAAAAATGTGCAAAATATAAATTGCTGATTCAGCACAACGTGTGACGTCATTAGTTGGGTAAGTATGTTTATTGAATAGTAAACTGAAGTATAGCTCAGTTATTATTGGCCCAAATGAAATGAAATCTTGCATACTGATTGTACATGATGAGATGCATTGAAAAACGCTTCTAAGTTTGTTGCCAAGGTAACAATGTCATTCCCAGGCCTCTTGAGCCAATTTAATAAAACAGTTTTATTCATGGTATTGATCAGGTTAAAATAATATCAGAAGTATGTGTACCATACCTATGCATGCCAAAAGTTTACTTGCATGATAATAATTCGAAAATGATATACACATAGATAAATGCAACTAGTTATTCAAAATCAGTGTAAGGGGTCTGGGAACGACTGTGTTGCCTTGACAACAAAATTAGAAGTACTTTCCCATGTATCTCATCATGTACTATCTGTATGCAAAATTTCATTTGATTTGAGCCAATAATAACTTAGCTATGCTTTCGTTTACAATTCAATAAACATACTTACCCAACTAATGACGTCACACGTTGTGCTGAATCAGCAATTTATATTTTGCACATTTTTGCGTATAACTTCTGAACTAGATGAGATAGAATAGAGCGTTAAACGGCCAATCGGCTTATTTTTTCATGCTCTTTCAGATGAAGCAATAAAAATTTTGGTTGCCAATGTCCTTTAAAAGGGCTTTCAAATCCATTTCTTCACGAAGGGCTTTTTTTCGTTGCCGTGCATCTCGTGTTCGATGAATTATTTGCGTTTTTATTTCAGAATCTTCATTAGTAAATCCACAATCGGCTGCTTTAGTTTTCAAACGTCGATAATAATCGGTAATATTCTCGTCATTTCCTTGTGCTAGCTCACGAAATTCGAAAATAGCGACATCTTTGTTTCCGGGAGGGGAAAAATACTCGGATAAACATTTCACCGCTGCTTCGTATGTTGTTCCAGTATTGGGTAAAATATCAAATATGTCGTTTGTAGCTTCGCCGACATATGTCAACAATAGTCCACGTCGCATCGTTGACTCGACCTCTCTTAAGCTTATTAATAAATTTTCGAATCGCCTTACCCATTTCTTCCATCTTTGCCCAACAGTAGAGGGGTCTTCGATCGGATCAAAGGGTGAAGACGGTGGTAAACCGCTTCTTGGGGAACTTGTTTGCTGTGTAACTTGTGTTGAATTTTCCGCATTGGGAGGTGAATGACTTGCTGCTGGACTTGGCTAGTCGGTAGCGTTCATCTCTAAACTTTAGAATGTAATCTTCGTCGCCAGTGTTATGTCTTAACCTACACGGTTAATTAAATCAAAGTACAACTCCCAAAATATATTGTATTCTTTTCCAATACTTACAACAACAACTCGTGCGCCAGTACGCAAACAACTAAAGTCCAAAACCAAGTTAATTAATGTTCACGTGCGCGTGCACGTGATATGGGTAGGATACAACAGCTACAAAAGCGGTTTAGTTATTAAAATGAACATTTCAAAACATTTTACGAAGCGATTCAGTTTTAATTTAGCATTAAATCAAAGCTCACAAAATGCAAAATAACATACCTACAGTACATAATTCGGAAATTCATTGTTATATAGTTCAAAGCAATAATCTTTCAACCATTTTTGGGAATTTTTGCGCGTTGTTCAAAAAAATATAAAATTTAAGATTGTCGTGTTGCCACGACAACACGACGTAAACGCGAGCCTGCATTCAGTATTGATCAATTTCTAATACGGTACTTCATGTAAATCATTGTTTGGAAAATATAGGCGAGGGGTTGCTGCATGCATGTTTTTCTAGTAATAATAATATAAGGTTAAATGATGGTGTGTGTTGTAAATAAGTGTGAATAATAGCGGCCAGGGTGCGAACTCTCGACTTCGCCGTATGAAACACAGGAAATAAAACCTAAGACCTTCACTTTTCCGCAAAATTGTCGAACCGGTCGACGATGAGTTGAAGTGCCATTGTCTTAAAAGGAAATAACAACAGGCAATCACACACGTACTGTTACAATATATTAGTTACAATTAAAACCAGCAGCTATATGAAAGTCTCTTCATCAACCCTTGCATTTATAACGTGCGAACATTAGTAAATATGTCAGCATAATAAAATTGTCAAATCTTTTTAAGATTACTTTGCTTTACTCATAACAGAAACAAAATTTTGCTAAAATCTTAGTACATATTTAATGGACAACAAAAATCAAGTATTATCAAAAGGTATTATCAAAAGTATTATCAAAAACCTCTTGTGTGATCCTTGATTTAAATTAAAAACACGAAATTATTTAACAAAAATCAACTTTGCAAAAATGGATTAAGAGTCCGGTCTAGCTTGTTTGATTACTGCCATATTTATCTGAAGGATTAAAAAGTCATCTTGGTTTCCTCCTCTGTCCGGATGGTGTTTAAGAGCAAGCTTTCGGAATGCGGTGTTCACTTCTGCATTTGAAGCAGTCAGATCCACACCCAAGTATCGATGAGCATTTTCCAGAGCTTCTTCCTTTGGTAGACCAAACAACTTTTGTGTCAGCCAATCACAGACATACCTCATCCCAGCACCAGAAAGCCACGCACCAACAGGACCCCCTAGCAGTCCCCCTAAAGGACCTGCTATTGCTAATCCAATATAAGCCCCAGCAGTACCTCCTGCCATGCTTGCTAATACTGGTAGCGATTTGTCCAGTACATTCTTAATGCATCTCTTTCCTGATATTTCACCTTTCCACCAACGCATAATATTAATACGAGCATCATCTCCTAAAATCACAACATTATCTAGTGGAATGATATTGTATTTAATTACGATCGCTCTAATGCTATTAATAAGAGAAATTTTCGATTCAGCAGGAATGATACTCAAAGTCCTTTCCAAACCATTAAGTGCGAACGTAGAACTTTGATCATAATTGATTCGATTGGGATCGTGTTTCTGATATTTTTCAATTGAAAATGTGTCATCGCAATGGGACAACGTTTGTTCAAAAACTGTTTTCATACGCTCTCGAAACTGTTCGTCTTTTTCTGATATTTTTATTTTATCTGACAGCAATTTCGCAAACTCTCGAAAAGCTTTATCCATCTTCACTGTGGCTTTCAAAGATTTCCATTGTGGTGCGTAAGGTCTGTCACTGTCTTTGTAAGCTCTGTCTTCCTCATCAAGGAAGAACAGTATTTTGGCAAAATCTTCTGCATTGTCTTTGAACACTTCAGCGAGTTTATTACGTACTTCATCTTTCCACATTTCTTCTAAGGTATCCACGATAAGATCTCGAACGTTCCCTACAAAATCAGTAAAGAGGGGATATGAGTTTATGTGATGAGTGTGTGTTTTACCCCAGTGTATGTAACTGGATCGGCTTAAACTGGTTTGCCTGCGACATCACTAGCTTCTGTCCATAAGCAAGTTGGCAATCCAATGATTTAGAACGGGATGTATACCCATATGTGTAAGATTTCTGTAGTAGAATGTTGAAGTCGATACGATGAAATCCTTTAGAAAAATCTGACATGCAAATTGGTAGGAATACGCCAGGAGTATCATCGCTTCATACCATTTATGTGGCAGGTTTATTACTGCCATAGTGATGGATTTTTCAAGTGAACCGCCAATTTGTGGATTCTTCAAGTGAACCTTCGAGCTTGTCAATTTGTTCAGGGTTAACTGTAAAAGCCAATTGTGTGGAAATAACTACAAGATGTTACTCACAATGCCACATTGGCTAACATCAAGGCCGGGCGAGGAATTTGGGGATTTCCACAGTCATGGAACAAAATCCTCGTGATAGATTCACTAAAGATAGAAGCTAAAGGTTGACATAAAGGGGGAAGGCGTTTTCATGCAGAAACCAGGATGAAGTTTCATCTGGAGCTTGCTGCTGAATGAGGTTTCAAGGACTTTAACGCTTTTATGGTATCTTCGAGTGAGATATGGAAGTGAGGAAGATGGAGGGTATTCCCTACGGAAAAATGAACAGGTTGACTAGGGAAGTGTAGGATAGGGTTGTCCGTTGTGCACGAGTTTAGAACATTTTTGGGTGGAGCAATGGCCACCAATTTCTTTTTAACGTGGACGACCACTTATGAGTGAGTGCGTGAGTGAGTGAGTACGTGAGTGAGTGAGTGAGTGAGTGAGTGAGTGAGTGAGTGAGCGAGCGATGCATTAACTAATTAATCAAAATCAAAATTATAAAATTATCGTACGAAGTCTCCACTTGAATTTACGTAAAGTGCTAGCTTGTTGCACCTCGGTAACGTTTTATCGGAAATGTTTGTAGAGACAAACAGAATTTGCAACGCTACTGGGATCGACAAAATTTCCGTTAGTTAATCTGGTCCGAGACCATTCAGAGATTTATACACCATTATACAGGAGCGGTGCTACAGGTGTGTGTGTGTGTCGGGGGGGGGACACCCCCCCCCCCTCGTCAGCAAGTCGGCAAATTATTATCTCAGTCGGCAAAACTGGATTGGCTAAAGACAACCACTGAAGAAACCAAAATTGACTTCCTGAATAATTGAATTCAAACCGAATATCACGACTAGCATGCATCAAAGAAACCACACATGCAGCAATGCAATTTTTTTCTAATTAATTATAGAATTCGATTATAGAATTCGATTCGTAGTTTGATTAATTGAACACATGACGGTGTAAGGTTTAAAAATTGACGGGTATTGCATGTGTATATACGTTAGGTGTCTGAAGATCAAATTTCGCGCGTCTAGAGTTAAAATTTGGTTTCAACTTTCGAAGTTTCTGGCTGGAGGTAACGTTCCAGTTATATTGCGATTTCAATGATTCGTAAATGCGTGATTAATAGTGCTCCAAGACGTGAAACAGATTTTAAGAAATGGCGAGGTCAGATTTAGGTCGGCCCTTTTTTGACGATCTCAATTTTGACGGTTTTCGAGGGCTTCAAAATGGATGCCGACAAAGGAAAAAGGTCGCTTCGCGCGAAAAAATTCGCTAGTGGAAAACCGGCTTAATAGAGGGTAATAAAGCGCATTTAGGGGCGGACCATTTAATTTTTTTTTTGGGGGGGGGGAGTTGGAAGATTTCGAAAAACTTTCCTGCAATCCAAGGAGAAAGAAAACAATATCATGCAGCATATAATCGAGAAAAAAATATCATGCAAAAGAGAGCGCTCAACGTTCTTCACTTCAGTATTGTGTTTACAGGCATGCAAAATTTTTGCATTTTTGAGCAGGCACATTCGCTTAGAAGAACACGGGGTGAACAGTGGACAACATCACAGGGATTCTACCGTGGCGTTCTCTGGCAAAATTGTCCCCCCCCCTACCCCCCGAGAAAATCTGGGCTTAAGATATATACAAGTTTATAAGTTATTTATACATATCTAATATGCATGGTAGAAAAAGTATTTTTTGGATGATTTTAATGCGAAAATGCCAGTTTAGAGAGTATAGATTTTAAAAAATTTCTGAAAATGATGCATGCAACCCGATCCCCAACAAGCTATCTGTATGAACGATTGAAAAGCTACAGAGCTATATTTGCATGGTGGAACATTGTTGTTTCGGAGGGCAGTTAAAAATCGCATTATTGAAATCTTGTTTTATTACGTATTAATCAAAATATTATTAATTTTCCCTTGTTTAAAATAAGGACAGTAAGTGTTCCTTAGGCTTAGTACAGCAAAGTTGTTGGACGAATCCATGGCTGAAAACGCAGGAAATAGCATTCCCGAGGTTCAAATTTTAACATTTTCTCGGGGGAGCATGCTCCCGAACCCCCCCCCCCCAGGTTACAGGTAATTCATATACTGTACCTCCCCCATTTTCGAGTACTCTACTCTATCCCTACATGTTTTAGGTTTTGGTGCAGTTACACATTTTTTGTAAGTAAACCTGCACGCTTTAGTGTGGGGAACATTAATCCTTGGCCCCTCTTGGAATTCAGTTCTCAACCTCCTCTGACTGAAAACCCCGGCTACGTCTCTGATGATAGCTATATGAAAGGGCAAAAAAAGTATCCCGCCGCGAAATATATTGGGGAAAAAATATCTTGCGCTGCATTTTACAGGAAAAATATATATTTCTTGTTAAAGGGGAACTCCAGTCCCAAAACAAGTTGGGTTTAAATAAAAGACTATACCTTCAATATATTGTTCCTGAAGTATCTCGGTCCAAATCGTTTTAGTAAAGGAGAAATCGCTCATCAAAGTTCGCGAATTTTGCAAATTTCGACGCCATGTTGTTCTTTTACGTGCAGGCGCGAATTTGGTCAGCGCCCTTATTTGTGACGTCATTGCGTGCTTCTTGTGTCGCGGGAATTTAAAATAATAGTGGCGCGCTATACTATAACCTGAAATTTACAGAATTAAAAGTTTATATAACAAAAAATGCCGCATTGTACTGTGCCTTTGTGCACAAATGGCAGTCGAAAGACCAAAGGAACAGATATAAGTTATCATAGGTTGCCAAATGGGCCGCTCAGAAGTGTTTGGTTGCGTAATTTACGTCGAGAGAACCCTCGTGAGCGTGCGAATACGTATGTCTGCAGCGCACATTTTGCACCCGATTGTTTTGAACCGAATGCTGAAGTAATTCCTGGTTTCAAGAAACGTAAAACGCTGAAGCTATCAGCGGTGCCAACTATGTTTGCTTTTCCAACGAAGGGCAACGAAAACAAAACAAGATTGTCAAGTGTGAAACAAATACGAAATCGGACAAGAAAGGTTTGGAGATTCTTGTCTCACATACTGTATGATATTTCATTTACTAATCAATATACAAACAATCCTGGCGCTTTGTGAACAAAATGTATACACAATGTTGTAAATCTTGTTAATATAAGAATATAATTTTAATATACATTTGAAGAATACTTCAAAAACAAAGTTTGTACAAATTCATTATCTAGTACTATTACATTAATTGTAACTTAAGGTTTGCAACATTGAAGAAATTTTTTCGCTCTATATAAAATGAATGTGCCAAATAACATGTTTTATTTTAATTTGAAATTTTAATTAAACATTTTTACCCATGAACTGGTTACAATTTAGCATTTGGAAACTTTAGGATATTGTTGTATTTTGCCAGGGGTCATTAATATTCATGCTAAACATTAACCAGTCAAATATTCTGTTTTATTCGTTAATATTATCAAGGTTGCAAAAACATTGAAACAAGACATATTTGTTCTGGATGCAGATAGTTGTTATGCAAATGAAAATATAGAAAGTTCAAATGCTGATGTGGAACAAACTACCTGTACTTCAACTCGACATATTGAAACTACGACACAAGATAAAGAGGTTCAGGTTCAACCTTCTATTAAAACATTTAAGACTGTTGGAACCCAAACTGAACATTTACACATACAAGGAAATACAAAAAGACACCCTGATGGCATCAATAAATTATTTCATTAGAAGATCACAGTTACTCCTTGGGCCCAAATAATAATTCTTCAACAGATGACAATAAAGACACGGTGGAACTATGTACAACACCATGCACACCAGTGACTGAAGAACAACTGACATTGGTTGAATGTGATGATGTCCAAAATGGGGTTATTGTGGAACTAAAAAAACAAGGATCTTCAAATGATGCAGATAATGACTCTCTTCATATTGTCCTTCAGCTTCTGATGATGACTCTGAAACAGATGATGAATATTCCATTGATACTGCACCTGCTGTGGAAAAAAAATTTATTGTATTTGAAAGTCAGTTACATAAACTATTCGAAATTTGTCAACATTGTGGTAGTCCCATTGATACTACAACTCAAATAAATCAGGGAAGTATGGTTACAATTGCTACAAATTGTTTGAATGGACATAGTGTATCCTGGCAATCACAACCACTAATCGAAGGAACTGCAGCAGGAAACATTTTGATACCAGCAGCTATTTTATTCAGTGGAAACACCTATAAACGCACTGTAGACTTTGCCAAGTACCTCAACCTTCAATTTGTTTC
>CACRXK020003608.1:0-35343 GCA_902702795.2 Paramuricea clavata | reverse complement strand
TATACAGGGTGTATCAAAATAAACGCAATTCATCTTATGTGCTTAATAACTTTCGAAATACTATTTCTAGTTAAACGCTTTTAGGATTACTTCAAAGCCTGTTCTTTTCTCTTTCAAACAAACTATTATCCTTGTCTCCAATGCTAGTAATAATTGCACAGGAAAAGATTTAGTAAAACCTATCATTTTTAGTTGCTGTTTAATTATGCAAGTTTACTATGTTATTGTTTAGTTGGTTTAAATGTTAGAATTTTCTTCTTTAAACTTTAATGTTGTCGTCACTACATCTGGAAAACCACGTAAGAACAAATTAAAAGTATTTTAAAAGAGATCAGGTTGTTTGAAAATCCTAAACGAATGCTAAAAATCGTCAAAACATTCTGGTGTCTGAGCCAGAGTGTCATCGAACTGCGATGTAATGTAAACAGAAATTATAGCAAGTTGATGTCAGTCAGCTTAGATGGTCCAAGCCAAATTATATCGCATTTGAAGTTTCAAACTGAGTTAAAAATAGTGGAAGAAAAGCTGTAATTATACTTATTGTTACAATCCATTTAATAAAATGCAACATTTTTTTGTTTTAATGAAAAAATCAGTTATTTTCATGAGAACGATTTGTTATTCCATCTCAATATTTTTAATCTCCAATCGCAATAACGCAAAGTATTATTACCCGCGAACCAATGAGTCAAATTTAAGAAACAACCCACTGTTAGAAAGCTGAATGGCTACGCTTTAAAATTAATGTAAACTTTAACGTTTTCGTCTATTATTTGTTTAGCAATTTACATTTCAGTCGAGGATTGCGCTTTTTTTGATACACCCCAGGGTGTATCAAAATAAACGCAATTCATCTTTTGTGCTTAATAACTTTCGAAATACTATTTCTAGTTAAACGCTTTTAGGTGTACTTCAAAGCCTGTTCTTTTCTCTTTCAAACAAACTATTATCCTTATCTCCAATGCTAGTAATAATTGCACAGGAAAAGATTTAGTAAAACCTATCATTTTTAGTTGCTGTTTAATTATGCAAGTTTACTATGTTATTGTTTAGTCGGTTTAAATGTTATAATTTTCTTCTTTAAACTTTAATATTGTCGTCACTACATCTGGAAAACCACGTAAGAACAAATTAAAAGTATTTTAAAAGAGACCAGGTTGTTTGAAAATCCTAAACGAATGCTAAAAATCGTCAAACATTCTGGTGTCTGAGCCAGAGTGTCATCGAATTGCGATGTAATGTAAACTGAAATTATAGCAAGTTGATGTCAGTCAGCTTAGATGGTCCAAGCCAAAATTATATCGCATTTGAAGTTTCAAACTGAGTTAAAATAGTGGAAGAAAAGCCGTAATTATACTTATTGTTACAATCCATTTAATAAAATGCAACATTTGTTTGTTTTAATGAAAAAATCAGTTATTTTCATGAGAATGATTTGTTATTCCATCTCAATTTTTTTAATCTCCAATCGCAATAACGTAAAGTATTATTACCTGCGAACCAATGAGTCAAATTTAAGAAACAACCCACTGTTAGAAAGCTGAATGGCTACGCTTTAAAATGAATGTAAACTTTAACGTTTTCGTCTATTATTTGTTTAGCAATTTATATTTCAGTCGAGGATTGTGCTTTTTTTGATACACCCTGTATATATATATATATATATATATATATATATATATATATATATATATATATATATATATATATATATATATATATATATACATATATAGGTTATCATATGAGGGGGCGAGGCGATATCAGTTTTATCGCTTGAGGGACGATATCATAAATGACACGAGTGGGCGGAGCGAACGAGGGACATTTATGATATAGTCCCTCAAGCGATAAAACTGATATCGCCTCGTCCCAATTACGGTAACCTGTTTATTATATGCTTGTGCTTTTATCAGGGTCAGCTGAATTTATTAGAGTATTCATCATTGCCCCAATTCAACAATTATTAAAAAATAGAATCATTTAAATACTAAACAATTTTTTGTCCACTCGATCATTTCCATCTACAAAACCCGTCAACTATTAGCTATAAATGTACTCACAAAGAAAATTCGGGCAGATTTATCAGAAAATAGGTTAAATTCAGGTAATTTCATTACACTCCTCCATAAAATTCGGGCAAAGTTTCAATTGCCCCCTCCCCGGAAAGCGTCGGCCCTCGCACGGCTATGCCAATCGTAGTTCGCTTTGATTGATACGTATATTATTACAACACCTATCTTGCTGCCAAAAACCTTTCATGCTAGTTCTTCAATCCCTTTTTTGCTATGTCATGATATTTAATTAAAGCGACAGAGCAATTCAAATTAAGTTTCTCGGAAGAGGGATTCAATATAGTTCAAAAACGTTCTCCATATGTCGTTCTTGGTATAAAATATATTATACTTATTCATATCAAATAAAATTATTATGCAGTCCGTCATCTTGGATATGCATATCCATTGTCGGATATGCATGACGTCACAGCCAGTGTAACAGTATATCGTAAGAAATTCTCAGGCCATTTTAATGACAAATGCCGATACATTTTATTTTTAAAATATCTACTCTGGTTGTGACGTCATATCAGACAAGACGGAGGATGGCAAGATGTTTTCATGGTTTCAAAGATCTCAAAAACTAAGATAGTTTGGGAAAATTTGGGAAAAGAATTTGTAAGTTATTTAAACATTCTTTCACATTAGGCAAACATAATTTTTGTTACCATTTTCCTTTAATGATTTAGAGCAGTGATGGTCATCGTTCAAAATGCCAAAAGCAGTTCAACACCTTATCGCATACCTGTGTTAAAAGCGGCTTTCTGATTGGTTTAGAGCAGGTGCGCTTGTCGTCGAGCTCAACTGCTTTTTGCCGAACTCACCTGCTTTTCGCCCGAACTCACCCGCTAAACTGCTTACGTTGCAATAACAATAACAAATATGGCGGACAAGATTTAGCCGATAAACCTAAACTTTAAAGAACTTTTTTCGGTGACTAACATACTGAGACTGAAGAAAAACCAAAGAAAAAATGCAGTAAAGGTAATGTAGACGTAGATAAAGAAGTATTTTCTTGCCCAGTGATTTTTTTGGCCGGGAAAATGTTCACAAAACATCGACGAATATATCGCGAAGAGCTACAAATGTGTGTATGGCTCGGTGTATGGGATAAAAACCAAACGTACTTGCAGGGAGGTGAGTCCGGGATTGGACGCACCTCGGGTGGCTGGAAGTTTCCCGAACTCGCTTCGCTCGGTAAGTTTGGGAAACTTGCAGCCACCCTCGGTGCGTCCAATCCCGGACTCGCCTCCCTGCAAGTACGTTGGTTATAAAGCGAAAAGCTCAACTGAACAAACGATCTCAAACCTTATCAGGAAAACATGAAGGATCCTTATGTCACTGCTTATTTGAAAGCTGATGTTTTACCTTTGACCATCGTGATCGGTGATGGCAACGAGTATAATTCTGAAAAGGAAAAATATATTAACCAACCTCTAAAACTGAATTCAATTTATATCGCGTTCCTGAGATTTTTTGAAAGTCAAGTAAATATATGTTTGTGAGAGATTGGGTTATTCTGCGAAAATAAATTAGCATAGCTATTAAAAATTTGTTGAAGGAAATTATACATGGAAATTTCGAATTTTAATATATTTATTAGACCTAACCAGGAGCAGTTGCGAAAATGCAACTATCGTCCATTGGTCAGGAATTGAACCTACGGCCACAGAATACTACACAGAAGTCCATCTCCATTGTTTTTAGCGTAAGCTCTATTCGTCATGATTCGTCACTCAGCAAGTACCGTAAACAGAAGCAATCGCCCCCCTGGACATACGCCATTTTTAGTATTTCCAGGAGGGGGACTGCTTCTGTTTACGGTACTTGCTGAGTGACGAATCATGACGAATAGAGCTTACGCTAAAAACAATGGAGATGGACTTCTGTGTAGTATTCTGTGCTACGGCCCTGCGATTCCAGAGCAGCGCTCTATGTATAAATCCCTACAAATCCCTACAACTGTATTAGTTATATCGAGTGAGATGCTCCAAACCTGATATTTAACTATTTTGTATATTTTTATCTAGGACTCGTACTACTCGACAGGATGGAGCAGCAATGTTAAAACATTGATAGAAGCTCCAGGTAGATTCATTAATTAATTCAATATTGTTTCCATTACAATATTACATTGCTTCTTGCTGACTACCAAGGATCTTGCTGACAGGATAGAGCAGCAATGTTAAAACATTGATAAAAGCTCCAGGTAGATTCAATATTTAATTAATTCAATATTGTTTGCATTACAATATTACATTGCTTCTTGCTGACTACCATGGACCTTGCTGACAGGATAGAGCAGCAATGTTAAAACGTTGATAAAAGCTCCAGGTAGAAGATTCTTCATTACTTAATTCGATATTGTTTCCATTACGTTGCATCTTGTTGACTACCAACATAAAACATTTAAGGATATGCATGCATTGCAGTCTCATTGCCAACTCAGTGGTCATCCAGAGAAAAGTTCCAAAATTTGTATTTTTATAGTGGAATGTGCTAACGGTCAAGAGATAGAAGTTAAAACTCGTATGGATCTCCTAATTCCACTGGTTATTTTGGCCCTGTGTTTGCTGTTCTCACTTGGTGTAATCATATACCAACGTCGTCTTATTCAAAATAGCATCAGACAGGCGTGCCATAAATGTGAGACATCAGGACAGTCTAACCGAAAAGGGGGATTAGGTATGTTTAATCCTTCACCTAAACTAAGTTTTATTTACTATTTAAAAAACTCATTACTGTCGATGCAATGGAAGTGTTGATAAAATATTGCACCAATTTCTTTCCTCAAGTTGATCAATTCATTTGATAGAAAATTGATCAACTTCCTGTTACTTTTAGATGAGCCAATTAGATGTCGTTTCAGAACCGATTGACCAACAGGAAACGCACAGGAAGTGAAAAGAAATTTGAATTCGTATGAATTGATCGACTTGAGGAAATGAATTCATGCAATATTTTATCAACACTTCCATTGCATCGACAGTAATAATTCATGAGAAAAAGACAAGGAAATCACCACCGTATCGGGGGTTTTATATCAATTATATGCGATAAAAAACATGCTAGTTTACATAAACTTTAGCTTTGAATTTCTCGACTTTGATAATGTTTATTTTTAAAATTACTTCGCCATTATTGCACTCATAAGATCGGTCGTTTCTTAAGCCATTTAAAACACTAGCAGTTCGTGCTTTATCAGATATAGAACTCTCGTGCTGTGCACTCAGTTTTTATGATCAGTTTGATAAAGCATTCCTGATCGTGTTTTAATTAAATACTACTTAATAGTCTGCGCGAAAACTCAAAACTAAGAATTTATGACCGTAAAGGAGTTCTCACACAACCAATCATTAATGTCTCTAACTAATGTATAATTAAGGACTTCGTTATGCGATTATTGCGTGAAGAAACTGCATTGGTCGGGAAAAAGCCTGAAGAGTGAAATATTTGCTCGAGTCATATATATATAACTATTTATTTAACAATGTCCCAATAAAAAGCCGTAGAGTTTTGTAGAAGACATAAATACGAAAGCACTTTGTCTGGAAAGGTTTGGAAAGACTTTTTGTTTTGGCCTCAGCTAATTGTATTTCCTAGGAAACTCTGTTTTTCGCCACCTACACGCCGGCACTCAATACTCAGATCATGCACCGCTTGAGATGTACGAATAAAGAACATATTTGAACTTTTAATCCTTACGGAGATGTAGGGAGACGTAGAAATAATATGAATGGTTTCTAATCTTTGTAAAAATTGTATTTCACGTTATTGTGGATTCCATTCCAGACTCTCCAAGCAGCAACAAAACGATGCGGGGCGTCCAAGCTGCTCCAAGACATTCGTACGTGAATGTATCCGCATATGAATCTCCTGACTATGCTGTAAAAAGTATTGAACGAAATGAAGCTGAATCGAAACCTGGGATTTCTACAGATCAAGATTCCTCAACCTACATGAGCTTGAAAGAACTTGAGAACTTTTATCAATCGCTACAACCCCCCGGCTGAAGACCTGATCCGCATCATACGAAGGGGGGTGATGATCACGCAGTGGAATATGAAAATGCTGCATTTAATTGGAATTTCAGTGGTCATTAAGACGGAAAAGTAGTTTGACCAACAGCTAATAATATAGTTATAGTTTATAACATACGGAGTAAATTTAGATCCAGAATACATTTCCAGCAGATAAATTTAAGAAATAAGTTATTTGTTTTGTTTAATAAATATAGATTAAGCTTGTTCGTTGAGACTATGTAGGACATTCAGATATATTTCAACAATCTAAATGCGGAACATGACATATCTGATACAACATAACATTTTGCACAGAACGTGCATGGGCATACTGAATAGTCTTTATTTCTTAATCATTACAATCTCGTGTTACCATAATAATATGAAATTATGACTGTATGCGTGTTTATGGCGGTTATAGCTATATATTGCTTAAGCTGTATAAATTGTGTACATCGATAGTTAAACACGACATGCATTCAGAGTTGCAAAAAAGTTGCGGGCATGCATGGTACCACCAGTGAGGAAGGTTTACCATATATGAGGTCAATTAGGAAGGTTTACCATATGTGAGGTCAATGACGAAGGTTTACCAAATGTGAGGTCAGTAAGGAAGGTTCAATGTGGAACACTCAGCAGGAAATAAGAATTAGAAGCCAATTTGAAATGACATAATTTATATATTTTACAATTTGGAAAATCCATGATTCGCACTATTTTGAGGAAGGTTTCAAAACTTGAATTTTTACCCGGACAAAGATTGAGCACTCTTTGCAAGTTGCAGAATTTACAACATCCTTTCCATTTACTCCAATATTGTCCTTGTATTTTTGCCTGATCAATATCAAGGAATCAATTGACTGCCACGAATCACGAGTTCTTTCGAGCCTATCAAAGATAACATGCAATAGACTTAGCCCTCGAAGTTTAATTTAAACTGGTAACTATATGGACAGTTCCATACACGGTCACTGATCTTTAATGCCATTATAGTACATCCTGCAAACTTGGTCCCTTGAGACCGCTCCAGCTAATATTGCAAAGTTTATCCACATTGACAAAACAAACTTCATCACCCCTTCCTTGCCCCCTCCCTGTTCAAAGTTGTAAACGCCGAAACAACTTTTGGTAATTTACCATGACACAAGCTCAAGATTGAGTTGGAGGAGCGGGGGTTAACAAGCGCAACATGATTCAACATTTATCTCAAGGAGTATGCGAATTTTGTACAAAGGGGAAAATAGTCTCAACGAGTTGTGTCCAAGATTATAGCTACAGAGAGGAATTGTACTTTTAAATTAAATATTAAATTATATAATTATCTCAACTTTCTGCTACAGTGCGGCGTTTCAGCCAAACGGTATTCGAGAATCAGAATCTATTTCGAGAACAAAAGTATTCAATTGTAAAGCCCAAATGTCAATTTTTCTTCATTATCCCCATCATATATGTATCAGACTCATAGAAATAATAGACAATGTCTATTATTTCTATGATCAGACTCCTCAGTCACTGATCTATATATGTACTCATAATCTATAATTTATAGGGAAGAGCCGGTATCATATTACATATGGGAGGCTGGGAGCAATAATTATTGAGTGACACTTTCGAATAAGTGCCTGCACTTATTCACAAGAATGCAGAGCTTAAAAAAGCACCGTCTGACAGAATTGTTCGAGAAACCAAAGTAAAAACAACAAAGTATATCTCAGTTTTTATGACGTATGTAGAGTCCTGTCAGCAGCATCCACCTGAACGTCACCGAAAGTAGCAACAAATTTGGCTTGTCCTAACAAAAAATAAATTTTGCATCTCTACTTCTATTTCAAATTTTCATGGAACTGTTTCAAGCGATCAGCTTGGTGATGAATCTGCTTTCTCGTTTTTCACTTTTGCCTCTTGCAGAAATCTTGAGACTTGCCACGCTTCTGAATCTCTTCTTCCACTGGCAAATATCGGTGACTCTTGGTTGCAAGCAACTTTATACAATTCGGTCGCGAATAGCTTTCTTGAAACAGCGCCAACACTATGCGTCAATGTGCTGGACAGATTCTTTCATTTGCATGACTGGGCCTACGATTTCACATCTTTTTTCGATTTTTTTTACCAATGAGAATTGCTCGACTACATCGCTACATCGGTACCGACCATTGAAATGAATATAACTGGAACGCTACTTTCAGATATGGCGTTCCGTTACGGACAATATTATGAAAGTTGTAGATATAATATCAAAGCCAATATTAAAATGCCAAAATTCGCAATATAATTATGAAACGTTCCAAATAATATCAAGCCGGTCGTCAAACGTTATACCAAAGTCATGCACAATTTATATCAAAACATCTGTAACAAATATATAAACGCACGCATTAAATATTAAAATCCGTAATCAAAATATCAAATTTCACGCACACAAAAATATCAAATTTCACGCCCACAAAATATATCAAATTTCACGCGCACAAAAAATATCAAATTTTTACGAACACAAAAAATATCAAATTTCACGCACACAAAAAATATCAAATTTTTACGCACACAAAAAGTATCAAATTCTTACGCACACAAGAAATATCAAATTTTGACGCACACAAAAAATATCAAATTCTTACCGCACACAAAAAATATCGAACGTGTAGATAAAAAGCGGACGCAGACGGCAGAGGGCGGACGACGGAGCATTTTATAAACACATTACTACCGCAACCAATTACAATATACCCTAAATTAAAGTATATCAGCCTTAGATCTGTAAAATGAATATGTTTTCACCCGCTCGAATGGCTTTAGCATTCAATTCGTATGTATGATAGGCTATTCGCCGTCTTTCTCGGAAAACGTTTGGAAATATTGTAAGAGGGGGGTGGAAAAAGCAAAAATAAAAATCGCGCGGGGGAAACAGATAGAAAAAATACGTGCACCAATAGGGAAAATTATAGGTTGAAATAGAAAATTCGTGCAAGGAATTATATAAATCAGTTTTAAAAAATATTCGTACAAATTAAAAAAGTCCCTTCCCCCATCACTTTTCTAATGATCCGCCCCTTTGTTTTGGAGCTTCTGTTAAGCAGGAGTATTAAATGACATTCACTTGCTGACATTCTCGTACTTTAAATATTGCTGAGTTGTTATTTTATAATAAAAATATTCCTTTTTTACTTATATACCTAAGAGGCCCACACGTACCTAACAATGGCCTATATTTTCTAGCGACGACTATTCTATATATGGATTTTAGAAATGTTATTTATTAATTTAAGGCCGACCATTTGATGCAGGGGTCGATTTTCATTGGGCACGATAATTGTTTTAATTAACCTCCTAATGCTGCTCGATCCTAATTTTCTGTCGTTCAAAGCTTTTGAACAATTGCTCGATATTTTTTCGGTAGCCTACGTCTGCTCTTGTCCGATATTTTTTCTAAGTTGAATATTTTGGGGGGATCCATATTACAGAAAGTGACATTAATTAAATTAAAGGACAATATGTTTAAGAATTATTTACTGGTGTAATATAAATAATTGGTATACTCAGTGGCGCCGTGCCCGGGGGGAGGGCAGGGAGGCATGGGCCCCCTATTGTCGCGACCCGCCGGAAAATTGGAAAATTATTATGTTTCCGGAATCTTCTTGATCAAGCATACCTGCAGATACGAGCAGGAATTTCAATTCTCTTCGTTGTTTGATAATACGAAACATGTTTGAATAAAAAATATATAGACGAAATATCGGAAATCGGACTCAGTTTACATACGAATTGAATGCTAAAGCCATTCGAGCGGGTGAAAACATATTCATTTTACAGATCTAAGGCTGATATACTTTAATTTAGGGTATTATAATTGGTTGCGGTAGTAATAAAATGCTCCGTCGTCCGCCCTCTACCGGTCCGCATCCGCTTTTTATCTACAAGTTTGATATTTTTTGTGTGCGTAAAAATTTGATATTTTTTGTGTGCGTAAAAATTTGATATTTTTTGTGTGCGTGAAATTTGATATTTTTTGTATGCGTGAAATTTGATATTTTTTTGTGTGCGTGAAATTTGATATTTTTTGTGTGCGTGAAACTTGATATTTTGATTAGGGATTTTAATTTTTTATGCGTGCGTTTATATATTTGTCACAGATGTTTTGATATAAATTGTGCATGACTTTGGTATAACGTTTGACGACTTGATATTATTTGAAACGTTTCATATTTATATTGCGAGTTTTGGCATTTTAATATTGGCTTTGATATTATATCTACAACTTTCATAATATTGTCCGTAACGGAACGCCATATTCAGATACATTACTGCCTACCTTTTTCTTGAAGCCAAATCTAGCTTACCTCCAGACACGCGTGTCTGCATGGTGGTAAGATCACGCGTGTTTATACTTTACATCATGATTGATTAAACGCTCTTTGCATGCGTGAAAAGACTGGGACTGGCCTTCAAGTTTCGCTTCAATTTCCGCTTGGATGTAGCATTCCAATAGACCTTTCTAATAATGACGTTCCGAGGGACAATGCAAATGATGTTTTTTATGATATTTATTGGCTCGCCAACGTAGGGGCGCACATTAGGGTGTGTGTGTGGGGGGGGGGGGTGACACCCCCATGTTTTGTGAAATATATCTAAAAAGTCGGTCCCAAACCTGAATGGAACGAAAAAGTCGGTCCGGCTAAAATCTGAAAGATATTATCATTTTGTGTCGAAAAAAGTAATAGGTGGAGATTCTGGATATGGAAGTTGCATAAACATAAGAAAAACGAATTAGATAAAGAAAAACGAATTAGACATACACAAATTAGAGTTCACTGACACAAACCAAGAGAGCAAATAATCAACTTCCGTGTTGCAACAGTTCAACCAACGTAATGCGATCCGATTACCTCAAGCCCCCGCGGTGCAGTTAAAATGTGCATTGTTAGTCTTGTCGTAAAAGCTAAAACTTTGGAAGGCAGAAGTAAGTCAGCGGCGTAGCCAAGATGGGGGCTCGGGGGGCTCTGCAATGGGCATAAAGATTGCCCTTGTGGAAAGCTGAAATCCGGGCAGAAATTGGCGTGGGGGTACGATGTGTGAATAATGATACCCATCTCTTCTGTTTGCCAATAAAAGTTGAAGTCTTCCTTACCTAGAATCCTAACTCCAGTAAAAAATGCCTATGGTTGCTTTAAAGCACATTTGAACTTGAACTTGCGCTCAAAGCAACACTCATGACCGACTTCTACAAAAACGAAGACATGATGCTACAGTATTTTGCTGTTGTATTTGCGTATACAATACTATGTTTTACATAAACATTTTTTCGATCTAACAACATTAGGCGACTTAAAAATGCCTTTTTGTGGTTGTAATTTTTCTTCAAACCTCGTCCTAAAATACGTGAAATAGCGTTCTAATGAATCTAGAAATTCAAAATTTTCCTCGCGCCTACGGCGCTTGCATTCGAAATCCATAAAAATTTTGCCCCCCCCACCTCAAAGGTTTAGACCATTTTCCGCAGTTCTGAAAAACTGAACGATTATTTACAGGTAAACTACGTGAAGCGTTCCTCTTTTGACTTCGTAACTCATTTGGAATTTTCCTCATTAGCTTTGCAAAATTGAAAATCTCTTTCCAAATCCCTTGAGGGAATTTGCAATGTTCCTATCGGCTGTTGCAATATTCCAAACTTCATTTTAAATTTTCCTAACTTCCTGTTTTAATTTCCTAACTTCCTGTTCTGTTCTGAGCGTTGTTATTGGTGGATTATTTTTGTTAGCCAATTGCAACGCCCAGAACAGAACAGGAAGTTAGGAACTTTTAACAGGAAGTTAAGAACTTCTAACAGGAACTGAGGAAAATTTTTTTGCCTTTGCAACATTGCAAATTCCCTCAAGGGATTTGCAAGGGAGTTTTTTAAATTGCAAAAGTAATGAGGAAAATTGCAATCAATTTAGAAACTCAAAAGAGGAACGCTTCACGTAGTTTATCTGTAAACTCTATACATAAATATTTTTCGATCTAACAAGATTAGATTGTGGTTACATACATACATACAAAAAATTATTTAAGCAAGCTGGCCCCAACAACTCGGAGCTGATTTCCATGAGGGGCGTGATTTGGAGAAAATATACTGTACAGATAAACATTAAAAATACTAAAACAAAGAAAGAAGAACTACATATACAGTAGGCAACAGGACGAGCCAATTTTAAGTGTTTGCCCGATTAATAGTTCTTTGAAACGAACTTAAAGATTCAATTCCGCTACTTTTACCTCATACGGTAAATCAGCTCCATACTACCGCTCCGTTATACTTGAAGCATCTTTTACCAGAATCGGTATTCGGTTTAGGAAGAGACAAATCGGTTTCTCTATTTCTATGATCATAGGTATTATCACATTCATTATTCAATCTTCAAACCTTGTCCTAAAATACGTGAAATAGCGTTCTAATGAATCTAGAAATTCAAAATTTTCCTCGCGCCTACGGCGCTCGCACTCGAAATCCATAAAAATTTTGCCTCCCCCCCCCCCGAAAGTTTAGACCACTGCAAAAGTTCTGAAAAACTGAACGTTTATTTAAACTTTTGGAATACTATCCCCGTCTTACCGTCTATGCGCTTTAAATAGTTGGCTTTTCTTACCAAACACAAATACTACAAAAGTCGGTCCCAGAACATAGGACACCCCCCAAATGTTTTTCGAATGTGCGCCCCTGCGCCAACGACTTGCATTGACTTACGGGACAATGCATAAATTGGTTTTCCGCGTTTGACGTCATTTAATATATAAGAAAGAAAAATGAAAACCAGGACGAAAAATGAAATTTCGATTTATAAGTGGAAGCACGATTAATGCTGATATACAGGGCTTCCATTTTGAAGGGAATTTCCTTTTTGAAGAAAATTTTAACTAGTTGAAGCACAGGCGGCCCAATCTCGCAATGGTCAGTATAGACTTTATATAGTATGAATGTATATTATATTAATGTATATTATAGTAAAAATATGTCGTAAAATATAAATTTTAAAATGAAATTGACTTGCCTATTTGATAGTGTGTGTTCTCCTTTTATTCCTCCTTTGTTGGACTAATATTTTCCAAGACTTTGTACTCGATGTTACTAGTATACATGAAACATGATAAAGGCTAACGATTCCCGATCGTCGATACGACGGCACAGCACTTCGAATCGAAAATTTTCACACTCAAATCGCTTTATTCTCCAAACAAATTCGCCAGCATGTACAACAAATGCCGTTCTTCGAAAATAATTGAGCAGTGAGCGAGACAGGACGTATCTTGAGCCGCTCCTTGAAATTTGAAATTTTTTGAGATATTTTCGAACTATTCGTTCTGAAATGGCGACTGCTAAACTCCGTAAAGAAAACCAACAGCTACGAGAGGAAATTGAAGAACTTCAAGGAAATTTGAAGCAAATAACCGCGGATATTTCGAAAAAGAACGAAAGCCTGATTGAACAAGATGGCAGACATGCTTCCCAGTCAACCGAGTCAACAGCCGATAAAGATAAGTCCTTAGAGTATATTAGTGCTCAAAATGACGATCTTATTTTGTTTAAAAATAATACAATGAAGGAATTAAAACATATAAATCAACAAGTTAATATTATTTCAAAGAAATGCGAGGCCATTGCAAACGCCGTTGAGCAAATTGAAGATTATAGTTACCAATACAATATTAAAATTACTGGTATGCCTCAACAAAACCCGAATGAATCGGCCGAAGAAACTACGAGTATGTGCCTGAAATTATTTACTGCCATAGGGGCAGATGTCTCGATCTACGATGTGGACATTGCCCATCGTGTTCCTGCTAGAAGGCAATCTAACCGATCGAACGCAATTATCTGTAAATTTGTACGCCGTTTGGCGAAAGAAAAAGTAATTGCAGCCAGAAAACAAACTAGTAATGTTCAACCTGAGCAACTTCATCTACCATCGACCACTGACGAAATTAGACAGCCTTCAGATCTACCAACATTTAACCCCACGCCTGCAAGAGCTGCTGTTTGAAGCCAACAAGTATAAGCGGGCAAATAATTTTAAGTTCTGCTGGGTCAAGAATAAAATCGTTTGCCTACGAAAGTCCGAAAACGAACAGATTATCAAGCTCACCAAACTACAGGACCTTACTATGTTAAATTAGGATAATAAGTTTGTGTGTTTTCTTTGTTGTTTTGTAATATTAATTAATGGCTAATATTGTCTCATCTATGGAGGCTTTTCCTCTACCATTTAGCCATCTAGATGATGTAGCTTTTAATGCGGCCATATACGAATTATCTCATGGCCCATTGCACTTTGATTTAGATCGCTTAGAATGTCTAGTATTTAATCCTATTGAACATTCAGCTTTGGCCATGGACTGCCTTACAATGTCAAATGTTGACCCAGATTTAAATGTTCAAGCTCTGTTGCCACCGACTAGTAGGTATATGGTTGAAAATGATATTAGCGATTTAATAGACGAGTCAATGGATGATATGGGTTTTTCATTGTTGCACCTAAATTGTCGTAGCCTTATTGGCAATTTTGATAAGTTTAAAGTCTTGACCAGAAATTTGCGTAAATCGTTTTCTATTATCGGAGTATCTGAAACTTGGCTGAATGATGAAACTTCTGATTTAGTAAATTTTTCAGGTTATAATTTCATTTCAAATCATCGCCTGAGTAAAGTAGGTGGCGGAGTTGGACTTTATCTACAAAATCATTTTCAATACAAATTGATTCAAGAATGCACAATTTCTAATCCTGAAGTAATTGAGTCTTTGTTCCTTGAAATTGCTAACCCTAATGGGAAAAACATTATTGTCGGTACTATATACCGTTCGCCTAATCAAAATTTAACTCACTTTATGGAGGAATTTAACAAAATTCTTTCCTTTATTTCCAAAGATAACAAACAATGCTATATTATGGGCGATTTCAATTTGGATTTATTCCATTATGATCAGCATGCTTTCACTCAAGAATTCATGGATTCTTTGTTCTCCTACATGTTTATTCCTCTTATAAATAAACCTACGCGATTAACTTCACACTCGGCTACACTGATTGATAATATATTCACAAATTGTCCTTCACAAAACACGGTGAATGGAATTATTCTTAATGATATGTCGGATCATTTACCTATATTTGCTTTTTTTAGTTCTGAATTAGTACCACATAAAAAAGAAGTTAAATCCTATAGAGACTATAGCGAACAAAATCTAATCAAATTTCGAACTAGTTTGTCTCTAGTGGATTGGACCAGTGTTGTTGTGGGTCAAGATCCTAATAAACTATTTGACTCTTTCTCGGCAGAATACAATAAGCATTTTGAGGATTGTTTTCCCTTAAAAATAAGTAAACACCCTTCCAAAAAGCCGAAAACGCCCTGGATTACTAAAGGTTTATTGGTTTCCGTTTGAAAAAAGAATAAACTCCATAAGAAATACTTGCGTAATCCAACTTTACAACGCGAGCTTCATTACAAAAGGTATAAAAACAAATTAAATCATCTAATTAGAAATGCTAAGAAAACTTATTATGATAACAAATTTGATCGAGCAAAAAGTGACTTGAAGGAAACTTGGAAATTAATAAACGAGGTTATAAATACTAAAAGCAAGAAGTCATCTTTACCATCGTCATTTAAATCAAATGGTACAGTGATCACTGACCCTCTTGAAATTGCAAATGGATTTTGTAAATATTTTACAAACATTGGCTCATCCTTGGCAAGCAGGATTCTCCCAACAAATTGTGTATTTCGAGATTTCCTTGGACCAAATATAAGTGATACAATATTCCTTAAACCTACTACTGAACATGAGCTAAAAATTATCTCTATGTCATTTAAAGGCGGAAAAGCACCTGGTTATGATCATATACCTATGCATCTTGTAAAAAGTTCGTTTGATATTATTTCAAAACCATTAATGTGTGTAATTAATATATCCCTTGAAAAAGGGATATTTCCAAATAACCTTAAAACGGCAAAAGTAATTCCTCTTTTTAAAGCTGGTGATGTAGATATATTTACGAACTATAGACCTATCTCGATCTTGTCAAGTTTCTCTAAAATTTATGAAAAGGTTATGTATCATCGTTTGCTTAATTTTATAGAAAGATTTGAAATTTTGTATTCTTTTCAGTTTGGTTTTCGTACCAAACATTCAACTAATCATGCCCTCACACATTTAGTAAATAAAATAGCAACTGGAATCGATCAAAACAAAATTTCTATTGGTGTATTTCTAGACTTGTCGAAAGCGTTTGGCACACTAAATCACGGTATACTTTTTTCAAAGCTCGAAAACTATGGCATACGCGGAGTCGCGCTAAATTGGATCAAAAGTTATTTTCACAACCGTAAACAATTTGTTTAGTACAACAACGTTACTTCTAGTCAGTTAATTACCCAATGTGGTGTGCCTCAAGGTTCAATTTTGGGCCCTCTCCTTTTTATTTTATATATAAATGACCTTCCGAATGCCTCCCGTATAGTTGAACCTTTGTTATTTGCACATGATACCAGCATCTGTTACTCTCACTCTGACCCTGTGGTACTAGCTGCAGTGTTAAACGAAGCATTACAAAGCATCGGTTCTTGGATGAGAGCAAATAAACTCTCTGTTAATATTGACAAAACAGACTATGTTATTTTCCATTCCAGGCATAAGAAAGTCTCTCATGATATATCTCTCTCTTTCGATGACAAATGTATTACTCGTAAACCAAAGGTTAAATTTCTGGGGGTTTTTCTGGATGAGAATCTCACCTGGAAACCTCACATTAGTCATGTCTGTAAAAAGATTTCTAAGTCTATCGGCATAATTTATCGAGCTCGTTTTTACTTGTTAGCTAGTACTAAATTGTCATTGTACTATACGTTAATCTACCCATACCTTACCTATTGTAACACTGCTTGGTCCTCCACCTATGTTTCCAATTTAAGTCGCATATTTCTATTACAGAAACGAATTGTCAGAGTACTGACCAATTCTAATTACCGGGCGCATACTGCTCCACTATTTAGTAAATTAAAAATACTCAATATATATCAGCTTAATTCCTTCTATATTGGTAAATTTATGTTTTCTTACCACAATCAGCTATTACCACCTTCTTTTCTCAATCTGTTTATTACTAACAATGAAATCCATGATTACAACACCAGAAATGCGAGTTCATACCGAGCTCATGCATGTAGAACAAATGTAATGCAGTTTACCATCCTATTTCAAGGACCCAAATTGTGGAATTCTCTCCCAGAGTCCGTCAAAAGTGCACAGACTATCAATTGCTTCAGGAATAGAATTTTGAAATACTTGCTAGATGCCTAATTACGTTTTTCTTGACCTCTCCTAACTAATCATTTTTCTGATCTATATTTTCTGTTACTACTGCTCCAAGGAGACATCCTATTTACAAGCCCTATGGTTTCCAGATGCCTCCTTGCCTCCGATATCTATTTTATGGTGTATACATATTGACTATTTAAAATTAACTATATTATTATCATAAAATAACTTGTATATAACTGATATCTGTGGCAAATTAAATTATCTCTTATATTATCTCTAGGTCATGAGTGAAGTATATAATTCAATTCCAATTCTGTGCACAGTTAATGATTAGATATACCACACTGTTCGGTTTAACACAGCATATCCACACAAAAACAATTTAGTTTTGCACATTGTGTGTAATTGATCTGATCTATCCATATGATCAGCCTAGTCCCTAGCATAGATATCTTATATACACTAGATAGCGCATCTCTTTTAGTAAAATTGAAGCCAAGGGTATTCCAGCGGCCATGTTGGAGTTTCCCACTCGCTAATAAACGCTTAAAAAACAACAATAACTTTCATCATTTGATATATCTGTGGTCCCTAGCCGTTCTGCAGGGGCAACAAAAAACGAACCGATCGATAAAACTAGCTTAAGTATGCACCACAAGTACCCCTTCGTACCCCTATGAACCAAGCATAGCAAGCGCGAGAGAGAGCCTAGGGCTAGGCTATGATATGATATATGATTATTGTAGCTGTTAAATTAAGTTATTTTCCATACTAATGAATTTAGGTAAGATTGACTTGCAAGTGGCCATTATTCTGACAAAATTATCCAGCCAATATCCAGTACATTTATTCATCATTCTTGTATCAATCTCTACACAAAAAACATTTATGTTAGAAAGCAAAATGACAATGTAATGAGGCTGGGGATTATTTATTAGCATTTGAAAATGTTTGTAAAAATTTTGTTTAATTTTACTCTAATGTGTAAAACCAAAATGTATAAGTATTTTAGTTTATAACATATTAACTTTTGCTCTAACACTACATTTGATGACAGCTTAGTTGGACTGTTGTTTTGAACAGAGTTACAGAAATACAGGACCAGGATTTATAAATTCAAAATCTCCTTAGAACATTAGTTTCCTTTGATATTGTAATATTGTTCATTGGCAATATTGCCAGACTTGCCTGCTATGTTTTGACTGTTTAAAATATTACACAACGATTGTTTTACTGTATATTAAAATGTATATAATAAAATATGTGGTATTTGACATTTTGGCTACTTACCAGATGAGGATAAGTTTCCATGTTAATAGTAGAATGGCGAGAGAAAAAACAGCAATTCGAATTCAAGAGATTTTTTAATCCAAAATGGCGAGAATACCTGAATAACATGAGGCCAAACCATGCCCGTTCGTAGGTTAGATGGCGGACACGATGTAACATAATCACCGATTGGCTTAAATTATATAAGCTTGTCGCTGAATGGCTATGTGTTAACATATGGTACGGTAACATTAATGGCACGTTTGCGATAGCAATATATCTTCTTCGCAGATACAAAAATCGTAAATATTTTAAATTGGGGGTGACGAGAAATTTAGCCATTTACTGGCACTGACGAGTAAAATTGTCTGGTGTAGCAGGGCCGTAGCAACCGTGGGTCTGGGGTCTTCAGCCCCCCCCAAAAAAATTGTAAACTAGCGATAATCTGTGAAGTTTGAGAGGGATATAATTACCTAATAATCGCTCCTGACTAATCAGCTCCCCCAATACAAAAATGCTTCCTACAGGTAGTAGATAGGCAGTAAATACTAAAGTATGGTGCATTGCCAGCCAATGGCAGTTAATAAGAGACATTAGCAGATACTGATACTCTACAACTGACAAGTAAAATCGTCTGGAGTTACATAGTGTAAATTTGTCTGGCGTTAGACAAAGTTGATACTAAAGTGGGGTGCATTGTCAGCTAACGGGTATGCCGTTTATCCACTTTTGACCCAATGGCAACTTTTTCATGTTGGTTATTTACCGTGCACGAAATTTAAGAATAAGTTCATTGGGTCAAAAGTAAACTTCCCTTTAGTGAGGTTTTGCATTCAGTTCATGTGGCAAAAAAGGCAGCACTTTTTGTGATAGTAACTCCTAGTATTAAACTTTGTAAAAAACATCTTCGGGTAATAGTGCTGTTGAAATATAATAAAGTTTCCAAGAAATATCGACATAATTTGTTGCAGTCTATAGTCGCTGTATGCACTATATCAACACATGCACAAAGCTCGCCACCAGGTTCACCACTGTATATTCTGTCTAAATCTCGTTCCCCGAGCCTACAATCCTCGGGAAGGACGCGAGGCTATGGGATAATCCGTTTTATGAAAGAATCTGATTGGCCATTGATATCGAATGCGCAGTTCGGTCTTAGCCAGGATTCCTGGCTTCCGGCAACGGATTATCCCAGAGCCTCACGTTCCTTCCCGAGGATTGCAGGCTCGTGAAACGAGATTGATTCTGTCTAGTATATGAACAAAGCTCCAGCACCGATCAAGCTTCGGCGTTGCACATTTACAGTAGGAAGCTTAAGATAACCAAATCTACGACGCTGATGTGATGAAAAACTGTCGCTATTATCACAGTTTTGCTTCATGGGTAAAAACTATGGATGATGTTGGTAAACAATGCCAGGAACACGAGAAAGACAAAGTAATACTAAAACTGGTCTCCAATTATTAGCGACTGTTTTTTAGTCACGTCCGCGGTGCTCACTATTGTGCATTTCTATCCGCTTAACTACTGGTGCATTTCACGACAAAATACGTACTTAGTTGTACTGTAATAAAATGTAAACGAGTACTATGTTTAATAATATACTGAGAAACTAATGAAATACTTAGTCAGTGGTGTCAAGTAACGAAGTAAATGTACTTCGTTACTGTACTTGAGTACTATTTTTGAGAAGTCAGCATGTAACAAAGTAAACTTTTTCTGGATTACTTTTACTTGGAAAGAAATCATTTTAAGAAGTAACGTTTTACTTCGGTATTTTTATTTTGTGGCGAAGTATTTCGTTACTCTCTAACTTTTGTTTAATTTTACATAATTTATTTCTGATTTAGTTTAACTCTTTCTCAGCTAGGTCCATTACGCGTAGAACGTGCACATTCTACGGATGTAATTCGTTCATATCTTTGGTTCAGTGCACGCTATGTAGATGAAAATACCACCATTCGATTCAGTATAAAAATATACACTAATTTATAACAATAGTTTTAGTCAGTGGCTAAATTGTAGCGATTTATGAGCTTTGAAAGTCAAGCGAGCTTGGTATTTGATCAAATTACACAATATTACTAACAAATTATAAACATAGACATACCTTTTGCCGAAAGCGTTTGAATACAAAGAGTATTTTACACATATATCCTTTCAGAAAATGTCGCCAAAGTTTAGAATCTATTCAACTTTTTCTCGTTTGAATGTTTGGTGAAGCGGTGAGTATAAATATGTGATTGTTTCGGTTTATGTAATGTTTTGACGGCACGTGACCCCCCGTTGGAAAGGTTATATTGTGAGGATTTCAATGGTGGCATTTATTTAAAAGGGGGGTAAATACTCGCCGAGATATTTATATTAGAAAAATTGAATCGAAATGTAATACGAAACTACCGGCTGAGAAAGAGTTAATTTTAGGATAGGTAATAGGACCTTCATGCATCTGGTATCTCTTGTTTGTGGCTTATTTATAAGCATTATTTATTTAATGGATTTCTTATATCTTCAACGTGGTCTGGAAATAGACCATGCCATGAAATATTGTATATTTATAATGCGTCTGATGTTTTGTGCAGTGAGCCTTACAAAGCCTATTGGTTTATATCAGAATTTGTCACATTCTTGTCAATATATAGCGCAGTGCATGACTGGTCTACACTGTGACAAATAATTCAGGTATTAACTTTTAACAAGATTGTTTCTAAAACTACGAGTACAGACAAGTAACAGATAACTACAAACGACTACAGACGAGTAAATTTTCAAAATATGACTAATAAACAGCATTTTGACGGATTGTTTTTAATAAATGATGCAATATTTTTCGAAATTGTGATGGGCGGCTGCAGTATGTGAAATGTCTGTCTTTAGCCGCTATTGTGTGTGAAGGTGAGGACTGTACTACTATAATCATAAAATTATTTGTAATTTTTGGGTCAGCACGCGTGAAATGTTTCATGTAGTGATTGTTTCATTATTTTTCCGTCCAGAAATTCCATTGGAAGCCCTTGTACCCCCGCCCCGCCCCCTTGAACATTGCAAGTATTTCTTGTATTGATCGATTTAATCCAACCTAAATTTTCCCGTGGCAAAGTAATAATCGTAGATAAACTGGGTTCCATTTACACTAATCATTGTGAGTGGTAAGTCTTTTTCGAGTTATTAAGCCCGACCACGCCCAAACCACGTCCAAACCACGCCCATTTTGTCAAGGGCTTAACTCGAAGAAAGAAACACAACTTGGAAAGTTCGAGTTAAGCCCCGTGAAAAAAGAGGAATGATTTGAATGAATGAACATAATTTTTAATGAGGATACCAACTTCACAAGTAAGAGGTTGGGGTTCTTCTTCTGCAAATAGTACAGAACTTCCATTCAAAATGAGTAATGAGCACAGTACCCGAGGGTTTTTTTGTAAACAAAACTGCCATGATTTCTTTCCAAAATGTAGTTCGCATAAGAGGTCAATTTATTCGTAATGAGCTCAGAGGTATAAAACTAGTCAGAAATAATCTGTTACTTAATGAAAATTGACTGTTTATATGAGTTGTTCGTAACTCATTTAGGCTGCAGCTTATTTAGGCTGAGACGTATGATAACTATTTCCAGGTAGATTGTGGACAACTTAAATCATTGCTCTTTTACATGCCTGAAATGTTGGGGCTTAACTCTTTTACATTGAATATTTACAATGACTTCGAGTCATACCTAATTTTAAGAATTTTTTATCACTGCACAGTTTTGTGCAAAGTTTAGTCGAGCAGAAGCACGACCTGAAAATTTCTGAACACACCCTTATAATAATGTGTAACAACAAAGCAGGCTACTATTCATATTCAAAAATGCCAAAACGAACATACACTGCACAGCACTCAGGGAAATTTGGGGGCCCAGGACAAACTTTGACTTGGGGGCTCTCGTGATTCCATGTTCTAACACTATGATTCCCTGGTCCGGGGGCATCACCCGGAAAAATTTTGAATCTGAGGTCCCAGAAATGGCCAAATCCTGCATTCTGGAAGTCTAGTTGACAGTTAGTTATATCTATGTATATTTCACTGCAATTCTTTATTTGGACCCCCCTTTAACTGGGGTCCCAGGACAAATTGCACCCCTCTGAGCGGCCTTGACAGCACCTGCAGTTACGACTATCTGTGTCATAATAACATGACTGAAGAAAATAAACATTTTTGTCTTGGCAAATGAAAGGCGGCTTACGGGCTTAGGCGTGACAAACCTCTAGAGGAATTCCAGGGGCATGCACCCACAGACAATTTTGTAATCTAGGCACTATAAAAGGGTATGTGCTGCAATGTGCGGGGACATTCTATAGAATTCTGAAAATTATACAGTAATTACAAAATCTTACAAGTATCATTCACTCCTTCTTCCAAACTCATAAAGAGATCTTTGGTGAGAGACTTTGTTCATCTGATGAACCATAAGTATGTTATTAATGCGGACGTTCGATAATTTGGCAGTCATCATTTCAATTTCAATTAAATCATTCTCGTTCAAAATGTTTCGCCGGATTAGTTCAGTTTTTCTGCTCATTGTCTCATTTTCTTGTGTTAATTAACAACTTATCAAAGCAAATTTTATCACTGCACATTTTACATTTTATCACTGCACATTTTACTTTTATCGCTGCACAAATTGGTTATCACTGCACACTAAAATTAGGTATGAACTGGGATAAAAGCTGTAAACTAGATCATTCCGAGAGCTGATGAGCATAAGAAAGGATAAGCCAATATGGCACCAAATCGTGTCAGCCAGCGCATACGGGTAGGTAGTTTTTCACTTTTTGTTTGCAAATAATGGTTTTTAGAATTTAAGATGTTTAAGATGAAGCTTGATTCTTGAACTATTTTGTTAACGCGAACCAACTCTTTCCTTTGTCGGCGCCGCTTCTCACGTCAACGAAACTCAAAAGCGAAGTCAACGACATGCACACGACATATAGGGACACTCAAGTTTGCCAGTGGAAAACCAGGCACAACTGTCAAACTTTAACATTGTCAATGATTTCGAACTTTATTAATTTAAAATCGTCTAACTGTCTGTATCTTTCCAATTTAATACATATGATATGGCGGCGTATAACGAGAGCGTCTGGTTCCTTATTCCGGAAATTCCCATAATGGGGCATATTCTAATGCAGAATGGCATGAAACTTCGATACATGCTGGCCTTTAAACTATAGAGTATAGTATAACAATTCTCATATTCGACGAGAGTGAGTAGAATAACTGTTTTATTATATACACAAGGTCTGAATTCACAGACTTTGCTTTTCGGATATATTTCTATTTTGTTTATGTTTTTATCTTCGCTCTTTCGGCCGATTATTTTTTCAAAAATATATATATTTGGAAATTTTAGGATGGGAAATTTTTTGATAAGTCGGACAATTTTTTCTGGCTTCCTAATTTTTTCCTTCCCATACACCTAGGGACATATTTCATTTGTAAGAGGATCTAGGAAAATAAAAAAAAAACAATAGGAACGCCGGAAAGTCGATAATTGGGGGGGGGGTATTCATATTCATGTTCTGCATCATTTATTTCCTTTGAAAGCGATTGTTTTTACAGTCTGTGAACACGAATATATGAATATCAGCCCCCCCCCAATTATCGACTTTCCGGCGTCCCTGAAAAAAACACACGAAGAGGCTATATTATTAGGACGAAATCTAATTTAATCAGATGCATTAATTTAATACGAGTAGGGTAATGTTTCGCCGAATTTCCCAAGCAGAGGATCTCGCTTCACGTCTATAAATGATAAATATTACATTTTCATGAGAACATCATATTTCACTATTAGGCAAACCATGTCGACCAAGTGGCATGCTATCCCCACGTGACGCGCAACGACATCACTACAGCAATGGACCGTTGCCCGCGGCAATGTTACGACTGTCAACATCTGGTACAGTTTGTGCAGTCATTCGTCGCGCAGATGTCCGACCATGCAAGACAAAATTGCAAAATTGAAATCGTTGCTGACCACTTTATAAAGATTTATTGGTCAGATTCAGGATATCAAGAAAATCATCTTGTCTTTAAGATGGCCAACGGTCAACCACGTCTCACAACCATGAACGAGAGCTGGAGAGTGTGGGCTGAGCGACGGGCTGGCGAGTTGTGGTCCTTCGCGACAAATGCGGCAACGTATGTAATCCAGAGAGTCTCACAAGTATTCGCGCCAAATGGGTATCCCAATGACGCAAGCCACCAATCTTCTTCACCAAATATTAACTGCACATTTATTTTTCTCTTAAAAACCTTGATATATGCTTAGTTCAACGACTGTATACCTCGCGATGATCCGATATTCGCAATTCTTTATCTATATACATTTATATCTAGATTTCAGTCGATATACTATTAAAATAGTTTATAGTGGGGAGTGCCTCGCGTGGAACTTTGAGTCCTGTTGGACATTTGAGTCCCGTGACCGCTCGGACATTATGCAATAAATTGATTTAATTTTAATTTCAATTAAAAAAATTTAAAAAGTTATTCGGTAATATGAGAAATAAATAAAATTAAATGAAATAAGGGGTTGTTTATTAGGGCGAGCCAGCCTGTGTACCCGAGCTGGCTTCGATAATTATGGATGACCCAAAAACATTGAAATTTCACGCAATAGGCCTTTCCAAGGTTTCTGCCGCCATATTGCAGGGGTGCAAAAACATTGGGGCGAGCGCGCGGCCACCAATGGCGCCCATACTATTTCCTATTGAGTGAGTGAAAATTACCTTTTGACATTTTGTCCTTTTTCTCAAAAAATTTCTATACAAGCATATCCAATTTTTATTTTTGGATAATCGCTGGGTTTTTTCTGATATGTGGCTGAGATTTCTTACTAATCGAGGGACAGGAAGTAATAAAAAACGGCGGCTATTGTTGCACACCTTGACCGACGTTTGAGCGATGATTCTTGTACAAATATACAAATATAAACAGTAATAATGGCGGACACCAAAGGACTCACACACTTAATGGACAAATATTCTTCCAAAGATCGGTTAAACAAACGAAATAACAAGAATCATCGCTCAAACGTCGGTCAAGGTGTGCAACAAAAGCCGCCGTTTTTTATTACTTCCTGTCCCTCGATTAGCAAGAAATCTCAGCCACATAACAGAAAAAACCCAGCGATTATCCAAAAATAAAAATTGGATATGCTTGTATCGAAATTTTTTGAGAAAAAGGACAAAATGTCAAAAGGTAATTTTCACTCACTCAATAGGAAATAGTATGGGCGCCATTGGTGGTCCCGCGCTCGCCCCAATGTTTTTGCACCCCCTGCAATATGGCGACAGAAACCGTGGAAAGGCCTATTTCGAGTGACTCATGTGATTGTAATTCCCCAAGTGACTGTCCCTTTAGAGAGATTCAGATTTGAGTTCTGCTACCATTAAGCGATCATTAACCAATCAGATGCGTTTGATAGATCCGATTAACCAATCAGATGCGTTTCATATATCCGATTAACCAATCAGATGCGTTTGATATATCCGATTATCCAATCAGATGCGTCCTAAGCCAGTGAGAAATAGCGGTAGCGAAAGCCAAATCTGAACCTGTATATTACTTCGAGTAGGACCAAGAAAAGTGACCATTCGATAACATTCTATTACAAAATAATACATTTATGATAATTAGGATTCCATGATTTCTTTTTCATAATCAAAACCGCTCATAATATCGATTGGATTTTAAAAATCTGTCTACAGCTACGTTAACGCTTCAAACTTGTCGGGCTGAAGTTTTACAAATAGGCCTAAGAAAAATTGGCAATGTCAGACTGCATATATTGCGCACCAGGGCTCGAATTTTATCGCGGCAATCGCCGTAGAGGGAGAACAAAATGCCGTGGATCATTGCGGCAACGACGGCAATTTTTTGCCGTGTAGCGCAATTTTTATACTATTCACTGTGCATTACTACTTTGATACTTGAATTCAGATGTTGATCAAATCATGCATAAATCACTATTTTAGTCTCAGTTTTCTTCGAAAAAAAACCCACTAAAGAAGTAGGTAGACATATTTCTAGCTTGTCATAGATCCAAAGTAACAATAAAATTAAAGTTTTATTACAGTAATTTGAAAAATGCCGTGGAAACTGCCAAAATTGCCGTAGACAACTGTTACGTTCTACGGCAATTTTTAACGCCATTGCCGTCGACTGATTTCAGGGAAATTCGAGGCCTGTTGCGCAATGAATATGTACTATTCAAAATACGAGCAGGAGTGCTTTATCAGATATAAAACACGAGTAACAGCCAAGTGTATTATATCTGACAAAGCATGGACTGTACAGTACGTAAGTGTTTTACAGTCAAACCGGATGTTCTCTTGCAAGAAACATTGCAATATTGTCCCACAATATTGCAATTTTGATAGGCAGATTGCTCTGAGCAATTTGCAACCGACGTGAACAAATTGCAAGTTGGAAATTCACAAAAGATTTGTAAACAAAGCCTCTGATTGGATTATAAGAGGGAAGCCAATCAAATAGTCTGAGCAACTGGATTGGTGCTTCCCCCTTTCTTATAGTATAATCAGAGGCTTTGTTTACAAATCTTTTGCGAATTTCAACTTGCAATTTGTTCGCGTCGGTTGCAACTTACTCAGAGCTATCTGAGTATCTGCCTATCAAAATTGCACTATTGTAGGACAATATTGCAATATTGCTCGCAAGAGTGTTAACATCTGGTTTGACTGTAAATGTCTTAAAAAAATTACCCATCTTATGAGTTTATTGGTGAAGTAATTTTACAAATAAACGTTGTCTAAGCTAAAGATGATTTTTGATCACATTTAAAACCACCGACAAGGTAGCGTTTTCCTTTTCCTTTTCTTCATGGATTATTATATAATGCGTTAAACTCTTTTCAAAGTACAAAACTCACATTGTAAGAAACATACATGTAGTAAATCTTGAAATCAGCCCGACAAAAGGCAATATTCAAACGTACTGTAGCTCCAAAATTCCAACTGAATGTTTATATTCTACTCGTGGTGTATACTTATAATTTGTATATTGATAAAAGTGAAGTCTAAAGAAGGAGGGTCCCTAAGCAATCACACTTGCTTAATGTAGAGAGGTTCATAATTATTGTTCAAATATCTCAATTTTCTAACTCTTTGATTTTGAGTGGTTCATCAGCCACTGTAGAGTTATATCTACAAAACAAAAAAGGGAATTTGAAATTTATGGAATTCAATTCCCAATGACTTGAAAAATTGTAAGTCAGGCAAACACTTATATAAACAAAACTTAAAGTGACTACTTTGATAAATGACTATGAACCCAGGTCCCTTACCACCTTAATATAATTTCTAGATTAGCTTCGCTATTAGAATAATCTGTTGATCTGTTCTAATAAAACGTACAGTTTCTACCTATCTGTATCAATTATGTACTCACTCTGTAACATTGGAGTACTTGCAACATTTAGTTTCACTCTTTGCAGAAATATTCCAATATATTAGGTTGTATACTAACCTTTCATTATTTTTATAAATTGTGGATTGTTAACAGTATGATTTTTTTTACAAGTATGAACACAAACAATATAATTGGCCTATATATTTTTTTGCCTATTAACTTAAAATAATTACTTGAATATGTCACATATAGTAATTTCACTACATAATAATTTTTCAGGATTTTCACATTTCCACGATGTAACCTACATACTGTACATACAAACTGCAATAAATACCTACACTGCATGTATATATTTTTGCAGCAATATGTTTCATATGTGAAAATAAGCTTTTGATATGTGAACCTGATATAAATAGTAAAGGATTGTACAATTTAATATGTAAGGGGTTTTGTTGTTTACCTAAAAAAGTTTAACTTTTTTTTGGTAATTTATGTCATCTTATAGAATTGATGTACTTAACTTGTATATAACCAGTAATTTGCTAGTATTGTAGTTAGTGGAGATCTTGTAAACTAGCTTTAGGGCTAGGAGTTGTAACCACTTTAATTAAATAAAGTCATGTATGAGAAAATTATTAAAAGTTCTGACCCTCAAATGACCATCCAACATTTAATATATACTCTAAAATTTAACCTGGCTATATGGTTGAATTAACCAGAATATGTTAGGTGGAATCTTAACCAGAAATCCTCAGTTAATAGTCCACCTAGAAAAGTGGTTCGTTACACTCATTAGTTTTGAGTATGTAATAAAAAATCTCCCTTTAAATCTCCTCGCCTGGAAAAATGCAACCTCTATTTTATCTAGTCTACCTGTTTCAGATTACGAATATGTACTTACATGTACCTGCAAAAAAGCATAACAACATACCTATATTTTGTTTTTCTTTGCAAGAAATGGAATAGCAACAAATTTCTCGATCTTGAACAGATGAAAGGTTTCTGAAAGATATCACAATAAAATGCTTTATAATCATAGAAAAAATATACACATAATTATCATACATATAAAAATGTACTTCTGTATATCTACAGGTTTTTTGTGATGTTTTTCCACTTATTTATTGGTACTGTACCTTAAAACAAAT
This sequence comes from Paramuricea clavata, assembly GCA_902702795.2. Classification (NCBI taxonomy): domain Eukaryota; kingdom Metazoa; phylum Cnidaria; class Anthozoa; order Malacalcyonacea; family Plexauridae; genus Paramuricea; species Paramuricea clavata. Next base: position 6,140 of record CACRXK020003608.1, on the reverse strand, counting down.
ACTTACAATTTTTCTATCAATTCTTTCTCATCTATTGCATTGGGTAAATCTCGCTTGTTTCCAAGCACAAGTACCTGCAGAATAACAAACCTTGTTCAGTATTTGTTATTTCAACAAATTAATGGTAGGTTACAAATTTATGATAGACTACAAATTTGATGATGCTTAAATGAACTGTCAGTAATGATAAACGTTCTTACTGGAATTCCTGACAGCTGCGGTTTATCCAATAAATTATGCAGTTCATTTTTCGAAGCATCAAATTTATCATGATCGGCAGCATCAACCATATATCTACAAAAAAATTCTTGTGTTAATAAGTTCAAATGTTGTGGTATTGAAAATTATAAAATAACATGTATATAACACATGCTCTGATTGGTCGAAACCCGTGTTTGGATCAGGCCATCCAAACACGGAAGACTATCGTGCTGTTGTTATTTTATAAAACAATTACTTTATGGTTTCCCTGTTAGGACGGCCTGATCCAAACACTTGGGAATGTTGCTCGAGTTAAGAAAAGCGCGCAAAATCACTCGCCTTCGGCTCGTGCTTTCGCGCGTTTTTCTTAACTCTCGCAACATTCCCGCGTGTTTGGATCAGGCCATCCAAACACGGAAACCATAAAGTAATTGTATATTGCACATCATATGATTTATCTTGTGCCGAGACTACAGTGTGCTAGCAGGGAGGTTAACTTATCAATTAGCCTTTCTCATGATGACAAATATCCACCATTTTTGGGTGGCATTTAATTCTTGTTAATTAACCAATGCAGACAATAGACCTTTCCCCTTATAACTAAAATTTTGATCTAGGCAAGTCTAGACAAATATTTCATCACAGCTTGAAAGAGCATCACAAAATTAGTAATATTCCAAAGTTTCATTGCAAAATGTTGTAAAATGAGGAAAATAGAGCTTTGCCTTTTCAGTCATTTTGCATTACAAATGGGAAATTGATGCCCCAACACCCAAATCGGGATATTCCTCGAGATATTCATACACTTCCTAGTATAATTGTAAACTTCCTGTTGAATAGTTTGAACGCACCAATCACCTTTGTTGTTTGTGCAACTAACCAATCATAAATACACAGGAAGTGACCAGAAATGATCAAATACTTGGAATTGGCTCTTTCACAGGAAGTGTATGAATATCTCGAGGAACTTGATGAAATGAATTGGTCAGCCCGAGGTGATGTATTGAATCAATATTTGAGCAACACTTCAATTGGAACGACAGTAATGAGACAATGGAGAAAATGTCATTATACACATCCTGCTAATATGGACACTTTCATCTGACTCTGCCCAGCCTGTACCAAAGCAGCTCAATTGTACATGTACAGCTCAATTGTACATGGTACACCAAAAAGAAAATTATTTCTGAAGTTCAGTAAGTTTTGCTTATATTACTGAGTGTATAAATATGTCATCAATTTTATAGCATCAATGATTAACTATTATTTTGTGTTTCTCAGCCGCCAGATGCATTAAAAAAGTTGCTAACTGTGTAAACTACAAAATTTACTTTGCTAAAACAAAGTCATTTTGAGTGGAATGCCAAAAAGATTATAGGTTTTTACTGTCGATGCAATGGAAGTGTTGATAAAATATTGCACCAATTCATTTCCTCAAGTTGATCAATTCATTTGATAGAAAATTGATCAACTTCCTGTTACTTTTAGATGAGCCAATTAGATTTCGTTTCAGAACCTATTGACCAATAGGAAATGCACAGGAAGTAAAAAGAAATTTGAATTTGTATGAATTGATCAACTTGAGGAAATGAATTGATGCAATATTTTATCAACACTTCTAGTGCATTGACAGTAACACTTTTCATCCCAATTACACAACATAGAAAATATTGCCTTGTATTTAGTAGAAAATACAAAATACACAAATCTTATGTTTACATACACAATGCAGTTCACGCCACGGCAGTATCTCTCCCACATACTTCTAAAACGAGGTTGCCCACCAATGTCCCAAACCTGAAAATAAATTATATATTGGGTCACTCCAGAAAAGATCCACACTCCCCCACGGAGGAAATTTCTACCGTGAATTTCTACTGGTAATAGTAAGTGTATTAGGATGTCCGTAAGGAAGTTAATTCCCACTCTCCTCAGTCGGGGAGGCATGGATGTTTTCTGGGATGACCAATTATGCAAAAGGCAATATCTTATTGTTTGATACATTGAGTATTAAATAGGAATTGGTTAATTGCCCCTATATATTTTGATGCGAGAATGTGTAGCATCTAAATTTTTTGTCAAACAATGCAGTTATTGTGATATAGGTGATGTGCAAGTTATGTCACCGTCGCCATGTTGGATGACATTGACAAAAGATTTTGGTTGTTTGTCATGCAAATTCATCCAAAATGGCAAAAATCGCTTTGTCCTTTGAATCCCATGGGAGTGGTTACACATCACCTATAGTTTATAAAACCATGCAAATATTAATATTGACACAGATAATACCATGTTTTAAAAGTCAATATATTAATGGATAATCAGTATACCTTTATGGTAACATTGCCTTTCGATATTTTCCTCATATTAAACCCTACTGTGGGGATCATATCTTCATTATATTGCCCAGACTGCAAAAGAGCATCAGTAAGTACAATTATAAACAACTACCACATTGAAATGACATCGAAAACAAAAACAAAACCACAGCATTGTAGCATTTTCATACCGCAATCACATTCACAAAAGTCGTTTTTCCAGAGTACTGAAGCCCGACTAGTGTTAGTTCCATCTCTTCTTTCCAAAAGAGGCTGCGAATCCAGTCCAAAATGCGTTGAAAAAACGACATCATTTTGTCAAATTTTTGCAAGAAACCAAGTTTTTGTTCAGACAGAAATATATATCGAAAGTCATGTGATCTTTGATCCTTCCGAGCCTGCAATCTGAGAACGATGTCCTCACGGTACTTTATGTTAGACATTGATATTGAACTTGGAGGTCATGTGATCTTTGATCCTTCCGAGCCTGCAATCTGAGAACGATATGTCCTCAAGGTACTTTATGTTAGACAATGATATTGTACTTGGAGGTCATGTGATCTTTGATCCTTCCGAGCCTGCAATCTGGTATGCCGTTGGATACTTTATGTTACAGATCGATACTGTACTTTGGTTATTACCGTTGTTTGCATCCAACAATGAACAGTCGCAGATAGCAACATTCAGCAAATGTTGGTAACAACCATTCCAATGGTAACGACTGCCAGTACTGTAGAAGTCACATATGTTTTTGTTATAGTTGCAGTTACATGATCAAAAAAGGAACTGTTACCAGTAAAAGTTACACATAAAAAATACTAGTTAATACCATGCAAAGGTTATACTTGATGATTTTTGTAACTAGTTGAACAGTTACTTTCAATTTTTTGAAGTACATCACAATTTTTTAAAGTTGCATCTGCAAGTTTGCAGTAACAGTCACCTCTTTTTGAAACGAAACTAGTTACTCTTATTTGAAAAAGTAACAATTACTTTTGTTACTTGTAACAAAGTCAACAAAGTTACTTACAGCTCTGATGACTGCTTCACTTACTTAAGTTTCGAGCCCTGAACTTCACAGGTTTTGATCTTCACTGATTGGCTGAGCTACTTCACATTTCAAGTGCTCTTGTCAAGTAGCCAATCAGCGGCTTTCTTTACAAACTCAAACCTGTTTGTAAATTTCATTATTATAAAGCTTTGCAATTAACTTCTGGAAGAAGTTTCGGAAGATTGTAAAAGTAAGGGGACATTATCTGATAAACACATAAATTTTAATGAATTTATTGTTAATCATTTTATTTTACATCATAAAAGCTTTGCAAATTGACTATTAGTTAGAATCGATAAAAACAGATAAAATACAATATTACAATTCTATATTAAAATACAACAATACAGTACAACACAATACAAAACAATATTAAAACCCAATAATAATATTAAGATAGACTGTATTAATAAGGGCAATTTACACTACACAACTTTTGCCTAAAACTGTCGCATGGAACATGCTTACAACTTGAGTTGTACTGTGTAAATTAAGCGACAAGCCTATGTTATTGTAGGTGAGTTGTGTGCTTGATTTACACAGTACAACTCAAGTTGTAAGCAGGTTGCATGCATGCAACAGTTTTTGGCAAGAGTTGTGTAATGTAAGTTGACCTTTACAGAATATGTGACTAGCTATTTCTCATTTTATATACCATAAATGCTTTTCGTGTTTGCCAAAGCATGTTCGAGAACTTGATCCAATTCCATGTTTTTAATCTTGGCAATTTCGTTGGCAATCAAAGGGATCATGCCAGGATGACTCCATCTTGCATCGTTGCCAAGATTGCTCGGAACGAGGTACGGTGCGTCCGTTTCGAGAACGATCCTCTCAATTGGGGCATCGTAAACAACACTATGAACTTGTGATGCCTTTGAGAATGTAACGATCCCGCTCACCCCCAGATATAGATTAGGAAAATGGTTTAAAAACTTTGTCGCAATCTCGAATCGTCAAAAACGTCAGAATGTCAAAAACGAGAGAATGTCAAAAACGTCATTCTCGGCTTCACGGCAATGGATAACCAAGGGCTTGTTCCAAACTTCCGCCTGCCTAACCTGCCGACGAAATACTTCTTTCTGAACATCGACTTCAGACTGACTTCGAACAGAGTAGTCAAGGCCAATTTCTCCTAATGCGATCGCTTTCGGATGCTGGAGTCGTTCGCAAAGTTTATACTCCAAAAAGTCGTTATAATACTTGGCGTTGTGCGGATGGAAGCCAAACGCTGCCCAAACTTGGTCATGTTCGATCAGCTCATCACAAATGCCAAAACTTGAAAATGAGGCTGGGTCACAGAAACTTGTGATACATCCACTAAAATTTTCTGGAAAATTGAATTTGTTTTTAAAACTATTAAAATCTTCATGATGGTGATTCTTATCAAAAACGTAGTTCAAATGACAATGGGAGTCAATGTACTTCACAGTAGATACAGGTGCTTGTCCTACATTTGTGTCAAAATATGAAACACCGTTCACAGTTGGCAAAGCCATAGCACCCACTGATGAAGAAGATGAGCCAAAAGACAAGGCTGGACTTTCCTGTTCACATTCCCTGGCAAGATGGCCATGTCGTCCACAATTAAAGCATTTTATCTTGGCAAGCTTTTTGGCCTTTATTTCTGGGCATTCCTTCTTTATATGTCCTTCTTTTCCACAGGAAAAACATTTTACTCCGTCCATTGTCTTTCATTTCCCAACGGAAAATTTTGTTTTGTTGGTGGTGTTTCCACTAGGCATATTCGAACTTCACAAAATGTCAACTTAATTTTCCATAACCATCTATATATTTATTCATTAGTCTCAGTTGCAGTTTGTAACTTTGTATTATTACTGTACGAAGTGAATTAATACATACACGTACATCCACTTATTTTTCACCCTGCTCGGTTTCCTTTGTTCTTGTCGGGGAATATATTCAATATTCCCTCTAATCAATCTCCGTTTAATAATCCCTCTAATATTCACCTGCAATTAATAATCCCTCTAATATTCACCTGCAATGTCTTTGCAGCACAAAAAATGAGAAAAAAACAACATAACGAAGGTAATATGGCATTAAGAATTATTTCTTTTCTGACTCATTAACGCGACCTCGCAGTGTGAAAAATAAGTACGTTATTTTGAGGCACCTCGGAGATATGTGTTTATTCACCTCGGCGCTGCGCGCCTCGGTGAATAAATCACATATCCCCTCGTTGCCTCAAAATAACCTATACTTATTCACTTTCATAATAGTACAAGGGCCAGGGAGCGGTCATTATTTTCAAACGCCAAAACTGAGTTTTCACTGCCGGGACTCCTCAGTCAAAAGCCAGAACTCCGTTTTCAAATGCTAAAACTCACTTTTCAAATGCCAGAACTACCTTTTCAAATGCCAAAACTCTCTTTTGTATTAAACCAAGTCCAAGGTGTTTTAGCACATGTTTATAACAGATCCTTGCAAAAAGTGGACACTTATTACGACAAGGTATTTTTGAAGCTCTCCTTGTACTTTGCAGGTAGTTGGAGTATCTCTTATCCATTAAGGTATTTTTGTTTTGGGTTTTTACACCCCCCCCCCCCCCC
>CACRXK020003607.1:0-35346 GCA_902702795.2 Paramuricea clavata | reverse complement strand
AACACATTTTTAAAAAAATCTCAGGCTTTTCAAAAGTCAAAACAAAGCTTTAATGGTGAAATTTAATTGTAATAATTGCATGCTTAAACATTCAAACACAACATAAGTTTAACTGTGCTCACCAACAAATTTTGTTTTTTAAACTTCTTTTCAATGTTAAACTCATTTACTCAATACAGGTCCTAGGGCCCTGGCTTTGAGGCAATAAGCCATTTTTTCTTCAGTGGTGGGGCAGAGGAAGAGGCCCGGTGGGGCAAATGCCCCACCAGTCCATGGTATTAAAAATGTCGAACCTGCATGTGTAGCATACTACATGACTTCATAGTCTATCAAGATATGATGGTCTGGAAACTAAACATGCAGAAGTCATCGTGTTATGTTTTTGTCCGAGTTTATGTTAAGCCGGTTTTCCACTTCAAAGCGTACCGTACCGAAACGTATCAAAAACGTTTTTAAATTTCAAAATTTTGTGAATGTTGATTGGTTCATGTTTCCGTATAGTACGCCAAAAAGTTGACTTGCGACGAACTTTTTATTTTAATTGATACGCGAATACACCCGGAAGTACGAACACCGCGGAAAAACGTCTGCGCATGCGTCAACCTTACCTGTAATAGTATTGCGAACTTGATGAGAAGCTGTTCCGAAGGCTCAAAATGGCGGTAAAAAGAGTGATTTCATTGTGCGTCTTTACAGCCAGATTTCGAGCGCAAAAATAAACATGTCATTCTAAAAACTGGGAATAAATACAGCCAGAAGGTTCAAGAAGTTGTATTGTACAAGAACATGAACTAAAGGTGATTGTTGACAAATTTATCGTCTGAAACATTTTGTTTATCAACTAAGCAACGACAATTTCCGAATTTTCGTTTGAGATACATTTCTTTAAAAAAAACTGTGTCGCTAAATATAAAAAATTTTCGTGTTCACAATAATTAAACTTTAGGATTTATTCTACAATTTGAGTGGGTTAAGATGCTTAACTTTTCGAGAGTTTTCTTAACTTTTTAGTTTGAATTTTTGTTTTGAATAATTTTGCAAAAATTTTCGAAGTCGTGTCCGTTAAAATCAACAATTTTTTACATGAATTATATTTCATTCCATACTTTAAATGCCAGGACGCTTTCAATTAATGTCTAGTCTACCCATTTGCTATATTTTCTCGTTTGTTTTACTAATTTTGACCAATTAATAAGCATGTTTTTGTTTTAGAAATTGATATTCAAATTCCCCGCCATATTTTCATAATTTGGTGCATGCGCAGACGTTTTTCCGCGGTGTTGCCTCTAGTCACTTGCTAAGCTATGCGCAGTACGGCATGCGCAGTGACGAAGCCCTTACGCTTTTTTGACTGAAGTCGGACATCTGGTCCTTTTAATCTGTGGTGTGACTTCATTGACTGCCGTTCTTGATTTCAAGCAACAAGTGCTGACGCCATTATTCGCCATCCACAACCGCTCGTTTGACTTCAGGTTGGCGTCCGTGTTGCCAAAAATGTCGTTTGCTTAATACGTCTAACAAGACGCCTACTCAGGCGTTCACTCCGGGTACAGGGCCTTAATTACACTGGCCTGTAGGCCAAGTGTCTTAAGTCCCTCTTTTTCTGTGTTAGGTCATCGCAGGCTCAGGATGCAACGTGCTCCAGTGGCATATTCAGTTCAGTTTCAAAATGGCTGCTTTTCACTGAGCGATCTAATATATTTCACACAGTTTCGTTGAATTTTCAAAGAATTGTGCCGGTTTCCTATGGATTTTACGTTGTGTCGCACTCTGGCCTTTCTTGCGTGTTGAATTAGTGTGTTTTTCTTTGTGTAACGGCTCGAAAACTCCAAAATTTGAACCCAGCGAATTTATACAATATGGTAGAATATAAACAAGAACAAGTTAAACGTTTGACAGTTTGACTTTTTAATTAACAAGTATAAATATACGTTGTAGGCTCATAAACATGCGTTGTGCTCTGATTTGTATTCATTTGCATCATTATCAATTTGCACCTAATTACATTAATTTGCACCAAATTACTTTCCAATTCATCATATATTACTATAAAATGTATGTTTTCGATTGTCTTCAGCGAGGTGGCATTGCGTGCGGAGCGGCGAAGTGAAATGTGGTACTGTTCGATTGGTTTTTGGAACAAGATCCAACTCCCCCCCCCACTTTCTTAATTCTCAAATTGTTTATTAGATGTTTACTGGTTGTGGTTAGAGAAGGGCTTGAGGTTGGGATCAGTTTATCTTATAAATGGAAGCAAATTGGCATACTTTTTAGAAGAATTGTCTATGTCTATGAAAGAGTCTCTTTAGCACCTGAAACGAGCCATATAATGGCATTAAAAATCAAGGACTATATAATTTCTTCGCTATTATTGGCCCATCATCATTTCCGGTTGATAGTTGATGATCAGTTACAGTGGGTCTGGCTTGCCAGGTTGATTTGCCCATAGCCGGAGGGTACGCCTGAGCCGGCGTCTTGGTATATTATGGTTGATAGTTGCTGATCATGAATGTATTTATTGGTTGTATTTATATGGTCCAGACCTCCTGTATCCCTATCTACTTCTCTACTACACATTACACCATACCACGAAAATTGCCATTTTCAGGCCAGTGTTAACGCCTGAGCAGGCGTCTTGTTTAACTATAAGCGCAAAGCTACTTTAACGTATATGCTTATATATTTGCTTATATATAGCAATGAAGGTATCTTTAATGCATGATATTTGGCATATTAAAGTTGGAAAAATGGGAGATCTACAGTGTGACCACTTCACAAAGTGACTCAAAACATATGAAGACACAATGATCATATTATTTTATAACATAAAAATAAAAGGACATTGTGACACTGATTATCTCTATCTTTAAGTTCTATTAGTTAACATGCACAACTCGACGTTAGCGAACGAATATTCAGTTATGTTAATAATGTACATTGGATCGCCACCAACCTATATGAACATGGCTTTGTGATTGGTTGATCATAACAATAAAAGACAATGAACTATAGAAATTATCTTACTTATCTTTCTAAAGAACGAGGCATAAACACTGATCACAAAACACGACATTTTAGATTGGTATTGTATTTACTCGACTATTTATGCAAATACACGTGTTTTTTAAATCATTTCAACCGTAGCCATGGTAGACGATTTACATGTGATTGCAACCGCTCTGCAGTGTTTAGCAATTTTGTGTAACATTTTATTCTCCGTGCATATACTTGTGCTGTAGAGGCATTAAAAAGATATAGCAGGTTAAATAACGAAATAAACCATGCACTGTTAACCGCGAGTTATTACTTGAAAACTTTGAAAGTTTCTGCAAATTATTATTCCTGATAACAGCATGCCCGCGGCCCCCAAACAAACATCCCAAGGGCACGTATGGAAGGAGTATTGTTTCCCAATCTTGTGTGTTCGGTTCGGCGTTCATGCAATGGTCGCGACTTTTTCAATGAAAGAGAGCAATTTCTGTTTTGGAATTTAACGGGGAAAGTGTCGAATCCTTTCTACAGATTGTACGTGATGTACGCCCAACAGTTTACTCGCAAACGAGGAGAGGAAATAGAAGACAGATTCACTATCCTTATACTTTCCGATCCCTAGCTTTACTGAGTGAATTAACCATGCATTTTAAACGCCAGTCTGTACTATTATTCCTGGTACAAACATGCGCCCAATCTAATAACCCAAAGTTAAAGAGAGCTAACTTTCCTTTCTGTAAATATAATTGCATTGTGAAAGGACACTTCAAGTTGCTCAGGCTTACCTAATTATGCGCCACGTACTTTAGATTTGTGTAAACAAATTATTATGAGGCCAGTCTTCGGTTGACGAATTGACATTAATTAGTTATGTGTGGATGTCCCAACAAAAAATGATACTACAGTATAGAAATTATCCTATTGTTGTTAATAACTGGTAATTAAAAATTCAATTCAATTGTGTTTACGCACTCTTGTTTTTTCATGGCAGACATTCAAATTATAGTCTTGACGATTAGAATATATTAGTTTACTCACTAGACGAAAATTCATAATGTACTGTCTCGACCAACCAGCAAGCCTGGTTTTAAGAGTTTCGACACATACGTACGTTTGTTTTGGAACGTCATATGATGATCGTATACGTTTAGCTGACGAAAATTTATAATTTTTCGTCTCGACCAATAAGCAAGCGAGTTTAAGCGCGTTTGTCGTTCAGTTAATGAGGCTATAATTCGTACGCTTTCGTTCAGTTGTGCATGTTAACTATTTAAAACATGCGTAGGAGTGTTTTATCGAGTCGTATATAAAAAGTCGGAGGTCGTAATTTACAAATATTTTATGGCTTTTTTATTGTCTAGGGTGGAAATTGGAGAGCGAAAAGCTTGAGGGTACATTTTAATAATTTAACAAAATAATAATTTTAGCTCGTGTTCATTTACTTTACTTTTAATTTTTAGCTCTTATTTTTATATGCAATTATTAATTTTTTATATGCGATTACTTTTTATATGATAAAATATTACCACATAAAAATAGACATGCCGATTAAAAGCTGCAGTCGAGATAGTTTCAAACGGGCGTGGTGCATTATCTGCCTTGTCTCGGATTGCATGTCGCAAATTATTGTATTGTCTATTCACTATATGGTCTATTGAATCAGAGTAATCAGGACTTGTTTACACATTGCCATTGCCATTACCATTGCCGATATGGTTGCTGATAAGTCCATGTCACAACATTAAGCAAATTATTTTGCCCGCAAATTTCTACCCTCGACGATAAAAACCATAAAATATTTTAGAAATACGACCGCGGACTTTTTATATATGACCCTCGACTTTTTAATGTGACCCTCGACTTTTTATATATGATTTTCGACCCTCGACTTCCCACACTCGACCCTCGAGAAGAAATCCTGAAACTGAATTACTAAAACTAGCTAACGTAAAAAACCACATTTATCAAACACGCAAAGAAAATTATTTAAAAAGAAATATATTGTTAGTTGTGTCATATAGTTAATTATCAACACTTTTTCAATGCAAGGCAGTAAGTTCATAAGACACTATAACTCATGCATAAGGTTGATATTTTGTTTATACAGATTGATTATTAATTGTTTTAATTTGTAAGGCTTCGTGTAAGTTATGTAACGCTGAAAGTTTGTTATTATCAAACGTTTAGATTGTTTTAACCATCCTAGTAATAATTTTACTTTAAAACCAAGACAATGCAGCTGTCGAGAGCGATTTTTAATACTCTATATATAAATAAAACATTAAACTGTCAACTGTGTAATATAGACGTAATAGTGTTGGGTAAAGCAATCTAGTTTTATATATTTAATATGCGCTTTTGTCTAACTGAAGCGTGGTAGACAATATTGCCAATATTGTTGTTGTTTGCGATATAAATTGCCTCGCGAATCGAAGAGTTTCAGATATGTCATATGTCGAATAGATTTGTGCGTTGTCAATGTAGTTCAATTTTGGCCACGAGGCACAAAGGGAGACTTAAAGAACACGAGTGACGAGTGTTAACACAATTTAACTACGTACAAAATTAACTGGATACAGGCTAACGGACCAAGCCATTTGTCGATCAGAACTAGCTTTGTAATAACGGCAACCGCTACTGAACACGCGAGAAAGTCTCGAATTTCGATTTGTATTAAGAACTGTGGTCACTGTATAAAAACCAGTGTTATGAGAACCGCTCCATTTAATAATATTTACTGTAAATACAACAAAATACATTGTAAACACATCGCTCGCTCCGACCTTCTACGGAATGGCGGCTATTTTTAGATATTTCGTAATTTTTGTAGTGCGTTGCGTGCGGTGCACTGTGGAAGTGCACACTTGTGTCGCCTAAGAAAAAAGATCTGACATTTTAATACTCCGGTACTTACAGTACCCGGAGTAATAAGCTCTCGATTATTGCCTGAGATACATAAAGCTTTTATTACCAATAATGTGAGCTCCAAGATTCAATTCTGCCTCCACAAATTGTTTCATATTAACGACTCCAACCTAACAGAACGGGATTGAATAGAAAAGCGTGAAATGGAGTATAATAAAAAACGAAATAAAATAATAAAAATAAATGAACAAGTTGCTGGAACAGAGGACAAGCAAGACTGAAATGATGGATGGATTTATTGTAATAAGATCAATATATCAAGCACTCTCAAATGTGATTGACGTTAATCAAACAACTGCATACCATAATTGATCTAATACCCCCCACCCAGCCCCCGTTCCCCTACTCCTTGGCGTGAACAAGTTGCTGGAACAGAGTATAAGCAATACTGAAAGGATGAATGGATGCAGTGTATAAAATAAGATCAATATATCAAGCATTCTCAAATGTGACTGACGTTAATCAGAAAACTGCATTCCATAATTTATTGTAATGATCTAATAACTGCCCCCCCCCCAACTCCTAGGCGTATATTTATACGGTAAAAGGCATTTATTAGACAGGGAGTTTATTCTTACATAAGACAGTTTTACGCTTCTTACAAGAACACACTCAAGACTCTTACACTTAAATTTACAGTTCCTACACTGCATTACAGCATACTGTATAAATGTTCCAACATTAACAATTTAACAAACGTCTAATCTAATAAATGCTCAACTACACTAATTTTATAACATAACGTTTTTAGTACGCGAGTGTTGATTGGTCGAGAAGCGTGTTTCTATAACTGTATGGAAACACGGGAAATTGCCATCTCGCAGCTTCGATTTTAAAACATAAACAGAACAATCTTAAATGTCTCTGGAGGTAAGTGGCGTATATTAGATAAAGGGAGTTTAAGGGAGAGGAGATCTGGCCATACTTTGGTTTTCCAAGTTTTCTACAAATTTCCACACTTCTTCTGGGAAAGCTCCATACTATGAAAGTGTCCAAAACTTTTGGAATTGAATTTCTAACCTTTTTCCATATAATTTCCGTAGAATTTGCACAGTATGGAAATGTTTTAAATTTCCCAGTGTCTATGAGACAAAGAAGCGTGAGAATTTATTAGATTATTAGCTATACGTCTATTTCGTCATAACCTAAATTTTACCTTTTTGCCCGTAGTCTGTGAATTCTTCTCAATTCTACTGGCAGTGATAATAGATGTTGTGTTAGCAGTGAATAGTGAGAGTAGGATAGCTCCAGCTAATATCCACAGAATGCAGAGAATTCGTGCGATGGTTGACTTGGGTGCTTTGTCACCATATCTGAAACATGATGGATATTATAGATGCGTTTATTGTCGTAATTCTTCTTTTTAGCCCCCCTTTTCAAAAATACCCCAGTACAAAAGCACCGAAAAAAGAATAAACCCCACCCTATATTTAGCCCCTATTTACTATTAATTAAATCAATCTCAATATATTCTTATAGTGGAATACGAACACCAACGATCAATCAAATTAAAGTAATTAATAATTCAAACATCAGAATGAAACAACTGAAACAAAACATGGAATTGGAATTGAAACAAAACATGACATATCACGTTACAAATAATAACCGTAGCAGACTTCAAACGATTCAATTACATTAGTCAAACGGGCGTAATAACCCTCTGAAACGTTGCGTTTAAAACGTAAACGAACATGAAAATTTCTGCACGCTTCAAACGTGAACGCAATGGTAGTAATGGATGCTTCTAGTTAAATTAAGCAAAATCATATACGTGCGTACACGCTTGGAAAAGTTATAATCTTTCTAAATTTTATACTGATGAAATAACTGAATAAAATAAAAAGACAGCATCGAGTTTTCTGTTTGATTTAATATGTTTTTGTCTAGGCCATTAGTACTGATATGAAATTACGCGTCCACGCACGTATAAAAAAACGCTTAATTGGAAAGCAGCAATTCTTTAATTATTTTTCTAAAACTTTCACCTCTGGTCATCATTAATTATATAATTCAATTCACTTTCAAACAGGATTTTTCAAGAGGTTTACTTCATTTTTAACAACGTTTCGGACAGTTTTACTGTCCGTCTTCAGATTATTACAACTTTGTAAATGTTTCCAAGACATTTACAAAGTTGTAATAACCTGAAGACGGACAGTAAAACTGTCCGAAACGTTGTTAAAAATAAAGTAAACCTCTTGAAAAATCCTGTTTGAAAGTGAATTGAATTATATAATTAGCAATTCTTTGCTTGCACATATCGTCACTACGTGTCATTAGGCGCCATCTTGGTTGATTTGAAAGTTCTTTCCAGCCGTTTACATCCAAATAGTTGAGCTACTTTAATATTTTTGGTTTGTTTTGAAAACAACTTACTGTATTACGGATAGTTTGCATTTCTGACACAATACGACAAAGAATGAAGAATATAGATTTTTAGTTGCCATGAAAATCAACCAAGATGGCGTGGATTGCAGCAATATTGAGCAACAATAAGCCATTGGGGCAGACATTATTGAGCAACAATAAGCCATTGGGGCAGAACCACTGGAAAAAGTAAGTCTCAAGGAAGCTAATGAAACACCGGGCTTACGGATCGAAAGCTTTGCAGTAATAAATTTACGTGGTGTTTCCACAAACAAAAAGTATTATAGGATCAAATTACCTGAAAGGTATAAAACGAACTTTGGAAGGGCCGTCGTTCAAAACGTCGACGTTGGTGTTATATTTTCAGAAACTTTGATCCTGCAATCCCTTATGAAGCATGTTGTGCACAGTGAGCTACATATATATCTGGAGCGACACCTCGAGTGCGACAGAGCTACTGGACGTCAGTTCCAGTTCCTTTCTATTGTTTTGACTGCGGGGTTGGCACCAACTGCCGTGCTGGCAAGGATCGTGCCGAAATTTCGTATTCTGACCTAGATTTAAAGAATAATACTATGGTTTTATGACCTCATATAAACTTGGTTAGCAATAGGCTGAGTTAGAAAAATTTGGAATTAGGTGGGAACAATTATATACAGTATATTGAAACTGTTTACGACCTTCATTGCTATTGGACCTCAATTTCCGCCATCTTGCGGCTTCACTTAATTCATTTCTCATAGGCCGAACGACTGAAATTCTTACTCCAGATATATACAGCTCCCTGTTAAATTTCTTGCTTCGTACTAGAAGTGTCAATGTTTCTGAAGTTGACCACCATCTGCTACAAGGTAATAAGGCTAAGAACACCAGCAAAAATACTCAATGGACCTATTACCTAATGAACAAAATTTTGATCTAGACAAGTCTAGACAAAAATTTCATCACAGCCAGAAAGAGCATCACAAAATTAGTAATATTCCGAAGTTTCGATCGTTGCGAAACGTTGTAAAATGCAGATAATATAGTCTTGCGAAGTTTGCCGTTTTTCAGTCATTTTGTATTACGCACGGGAAATTGATACCGCTTTCTGAAAAAAGTTATCAATTTCGCGCTCGTAATACAAAATGACTGAAAAACGGCAAACTTCGCAGGGCTATATTATCCTCATTTTACAACATGTCGCAACGAAACTTCGGAATATTACTAATTTTGTAATGCTCTTTCTAACTCTCGTGAAATTTTTGTCTAAACTTGTCTAGAACAAAATTTTGTTCATTTGGGAGTAGGTCCATTAACCATGTACCCTCTACATCAGTATAAGCTTACCCTACAGTCGTCATTGTCACTACGGCCCACCAAAATCCTTCAAACATTCCTCGGACAAATGGGGTGGGAAATTCTCCAGGGTTTGAACGATGGTCCTAGATAGAAGAAATTGGGATATGGCAATTTAGTTTGTCCCATATATTTGAAAGAATATTATATGGAAATATTTTTCAGATTTTTCAAATGTTGCTTAGGGATCGGTCACTATTAATAGCGGGGGCGTCACGAAAAGAAACATGTTTCTTGGTAAAACGTTTGCTGATCCAACCATTAAAAAGTCAAAACAACCTCAAATGTTAATCAAAAACTAAATACCCACTCCTGACCAAACATTTCACAAACGGATAACATTCAGTTGTCACACATGTCCTTTCCCACTTCTGTGACATGAGTTTGGCAACTGCTTGTGCAATTTTATGCAGTCTAAAGTTTTATGTTGTCAGCACTTGTAGTACTTTCTTTGGAGACACCATTTGTCTACTAATGGCCATGTTGTATTGACATACGACTGTTGACATTTCTTTTTGGTCCTCAATATTTGTGTAAGTCACTGTTTGGAAATGACAATAAATTTTTATTACCCAACCCTCGAATTGTTTTGTTCTTCATTCACCCAACTATTTACTCACTCAAAACAATGTTTGCCCAACCCTTCTCTCTTCGGTGCCACCCCCCCTCCCCCCGCGCCATAAATTATGACTGCTCCTTAAATTCTAGAAATATATTGACTATGTAATGATCATAAATCAGTGAATGAGCTGTCTGCTATTCAGGTACTCACCAATGCCCAGCCAATGATGCCAACTGCCCAGGAAAGTGACACTACCAGCGCAAAAATTGGCCACGATGGCTTAATAATATCTATCGCAGATATGTGCAAATGTGAGTCGCTCTTCAACATTACTAAAGCAAACCCAGGCGATTTTCGCAACTTCAGAAACGGAACCTTATGCGAGTAGACCTCTAAAAACAGATATTAAAAATTTAACACAGTGTTGAGAAAAGTTCTAGGACCCAATTGAAAGCAGTTGTCCTAGCTTGAAATGTAAGCGTTTCATATAAGACGTGTTACTCTGTATATTTTACTGGGGCAAATAGAGCGACGGCGACGTCCAAAACTTCCGTGGGATTTTAATTGTTCGTTCCTTCCCAATTTCTTGTTTGAGGTTCTTAGTAACAATAGTTCTTTAAAATTTTAAGTGTAAAAGTGTAAAATTTATATAAGGCTCTTTTTGTCAGACACGTCCCCGTAGTAGATTAAGCCTTGCTTCGGTTCGCTACCTATACCCTATAGGCCTGGCGCAAACCGTTCGAGTTTATTTTAGGTAATGCTTGCTGACTGCTGAGGGTTTCTTCCCTTAATACCTCCAAGGGTATGTAAATGAGTGAAAGAGAATGGAAACGATTGTGGCAACGTCGAAAGATCAAAAACAGAATATTGACCGCCTCTTACGTTTTTTTTGTGCCCTCTCAGGAGAATACATCCTCCGAGAGATGTATTATATACTCAGAAGAAGGCGTACGGTACGTAAAGTTTGGGAATTCAAAATTCATATAATATTGCATGGATTTTGAGATTTCTTAAAAGATTTGCAGCGTTGTTCAAAACACAATTTTGGATTAATTTAGAAGTTTGGAGAACACTAATTTGAGAGTATATGGGAAGGGATTTTATATTATACGGCTTATTTAGATATGTTGAGATTTTCATGTATTGCAGGAGGAGTGATGTGTTGTAGGAGGAGTGCTGGATTGCTGCAAACCTTGATTACCTTCCAGCCGACGTAACTAATAGAGTAACAGTTTAAAAAGGTTTCAGTGCTAGGTTATTTTAATGATCATATTTCCTCGTACCTAAATTCCCCTGGGATGTGAACTCCGGAAAATAGAAAATCAAATGAGAACCATTTTGAACATCATGGTGATGCAATATGTCTTCCTGAACAATGGACTCAACCGATCTATTTACAAGGGTAAAATTAAGGGCCATTCCAGGACAACAAGCTTCGACCGCTCCAATTAAGCTCCGGTATACAATTCCATGTTCTTGAATTTCGTCTTTTTCATCGCCATGGCCTAAATAGAGCTCGTAAAACTCATTATAACGGACCTCCACGCTTGAGACTTTCTCGCATTCCTTTTTCGGTATTAGTAGTTCTCGAGCTGAGCCAGAAGCATAGCAACAGACCAGTAGAAGTAAAAGGACAGTTTTCAGAAGCAATGGTTTAAGACGCATTCTAGCTTGTTTTCCTTAAAGCACTTCAGATCTTGATTTATCGTTATTTTAATTGTAATCGAACGGCAAATCTAAATAGACAAGAAATTACAGTGGATATTTTACCTCACAATATGTGATTAACCTTATCAAATCAGATAACTAAGTTTGTATTACACGGCTATGGTATTTTTGAGCGAATACCAAGTCCCGGCCAACTCGTAGCACGAGTCTTTTCCCCGAGGCATGGCACTGATATTCAACTCGACCAAGCATGAGCCATTCTCGTTCCCAGAGCCATTTTCACTTGGTCACTGGTTGAAAATTAAGCTCAGCGTTAGACGACTAAAGCGAGAGATATGATTGGCTTCCCAGATAACTGCTATTTCGCACAAGTTGAGCAGTTTTGCTAGGGAAATGATTCTAAGAAAATATGTCAACACAAATACTTCGTTTCTTTAAATTTTTACGGTTTCTGAAGCGTCCAAATTCAAGTTAAGAGTATACGCTTTAGAAACTACTACAGGTTTCTTGCACTTCCGGTTGCGTGTATCCCAGGGCCTATGAAGGTCGCGCTTGGCCGAAAAGCCCTGGGAACGAGGATGAGCTTGAGCGGGCAATTTGATATCGAATATCCAGCTCAAACATGGCCTCATACATGGCGGAAATAACATGAATTTAATGATAAATTTAGGAGGCTGTAATACAGTGAAACACGCGGGAAATAGTATTTCTTGTAAGTTATGACAATAAAATTTGTCAAAAACTTAATTGTATTTTTTAAATTAAGAGTTAGTAAATATTTATCAGTAAATGAATGTTATTTATTTGCTGGTATCTGGTACAGGTAAAAGCCAAACAAGGTTCGGTAATTGTATCATTTATAGATCTTCCACAGTAAAAATTTCAACGCCTACTCTGGGAACAGAAAAATCGCCTGAAGTCGCCTTAGTTAATTTCTGGGAATTGAATTTAACTCCCAGTGGCCGGGGTTATTTTGAACCAAATTTAACTCCAAATATTGAGTACAATTATGTTCAAATAACTCCGCTGTTGCCATGACAACCACATGACTTATCAAAAATATTCATATGGGTGCACCCACTTGGTGTAGCAAGTTTCATTGAATTTTATTCAATAGTCACCAAGATATCAGACTTTCTTGTTATTGCCATTATCTCAACTCAAACTTGTGACGTCACAACTCAAAATATAGAAAGTGTAATAACTTGAGAATGAGATGAGATAAGAAAAATTTGTAAACGTCATTCTTCATCACTCTAGCTGCAGTACTGTTTAGAACAGCAATACAAAATAAGGTAAAAATTTTGTTTCATAAGCACTTTAGAAAATTTCGGTCAACACTAATCTGGCTTCATGGCCAAACATTCAAACAATAATGTGAAAATATTTTTCTTTAATTCTTGTATCCTTTCGTAGACAGTATATCATGATTGACCACCAAGCAGCGAGCAAACATCATGCGCTCACTTTGAAAATTTTCTTTATTCTTGTCCTTTAGGGCTATAGTCTATATAGTATAGGCGCGGGATAGTCCAATTCACGACTTATAAGTACAGACTGAGTAATTCTAGATAAATAAAACTGGATTTATTGCGACATTTAGCTGATTTATTACAGGAAATTAATTCATTGGGGTCGT
The DNA here is from genome assembly GCA_902702795.2 of Paramuricea clavata. Classification (NCBI taxonomy): domain Eukaryota; kingdom Metazoa; phylum Cnidaria; class Anthozoa; order Malacalcyonacea; family Plexauridae; genus Paramuricea; species Paramuricea clavata. The sequence goes on along the minus strand of CACRXK020003607.1, from coordinate 21,853 downwards.
GTGAACCGAAAATGCGACCTGGCAACGCTTATGCAGCAGCTTGACTAATTTCTAGATCTGTTATATAGATAGATAGATAGATAGATAGATAGATAGATAGATAGATAGATAGATAGATAGATAGATAGATAGATAGATAGATAGATAGATAGATAGATAGATAGATAGATAGATAGATAGATAGATAGATAGATAGATAGATAGATAGATAGATAGATAAAATTTATTTAAACACGCTGACCCCGTCAACCGAAGCTGATTTCCACGAGGGGCGTGCGAAAAGTATACAGACAAGAATTTTAAAACTATTTACAAAATTATATAAGATATATAGTATTATATGAACTAACAAACTAAGGTAATAATCTATATACAGGTAATATTAACATCTATGTTTTCGGTTAGCTATCAATCGATGTGAGTAGCGATTTCCTTTCGAAAGGAAGAAAAGGATTTGCTCTCTCTTATTTCTTTAGGAATAGAATTCCAAAGGTGTGCTCCATCATACACGAAACTTTTTTTCATATTATTAGTAGGCGGTTGTGGTAAACAAAGACTACTTGAAATGTTCCGAAGTTTGTAGTTTGTCACCTCACCCTTACATGTGAAGAGATTAGTGAGTGATTTGGGTCCCATTTTTTTCAATAAATTGTACATGATTTTGCTTTACTTTTCTTCCTTTCTGTTTTAAGTGGCTTCCAACCCAATGCTTGCAATGCAACAGAATGATCTATGTCATTGCTGACATTCAAAATAGTCCGAGCAGCTCTGTTTTGTAGTTTTTGGAGTCTTTTTAATAGCGTTTCTCCAAACACATCCCATATACTTCACAGCAGTAATCAAAATATGGGCGAACAATAGCATTATATTACGGAAAGAAGTGTTTGCCTATCAGCAAATTCTTTTAAACGCCTAAGAGACACAGATATTTGTATGAGTCACAGTTTAAATCCAACCGCAAAATTGTTGAATTCTTGTTTATTCTATTTAGTTCAGTTCAGTTTAGTTTGAAGACGCTTTGCGCGGTATATTCAATTTAACTTTTAAGTTAAAGTATAAGGACAACAGCATGCAAACTCGCAAGATATATAAGAACAATTCAGTCTAATGCAAACTAAAACTATAATATCACAAAACCCGTCGATGTTACATAACAAATAAATAACCGAGCAAAAATGCAAAATAAAGCATACCTTAAAATACGGTAGAACGATTGATAATGTCTACACAGATGCGTAGAACACAAACCATGTATTTCGTTCTTTCGCCTTTCTCATGCATAAAGAAAGTAACACAGTCAGAGTGAAGCTCTGTTTATATCATGATCTAAGTTATATACAAAGCGTCGAATATCACATAGTGTGTGTTTTAATTGTCTAAATAATTATGCTGCTGTGGTCTTTTGAAGCATCCAGTCGGGTTAGGACTCTTGTCTGTAAAAAAAAAACACAGTAAATTCAATTTGCGTTCATTATTTTCTACGCGTGTGTCCATAAACTCTTGTTGGACAACTTAATTAAAGCCCAATAGTTATTTAATGTATGCATAAAAGATTAACGGCGGTGGGGGGAGTTCTACAATTATATACAGCTGTCTCAAAAAAGGTTGTCCCTAAAAAGATCTCAAACCTTAAAATCTAAGCGCGCAAGGTGCGATGGGTAACATCTTACTTAAGACCTAAAACGTGCGAATTTTGTATTGTAACGCTATGCCAAGACAGATAATATTAAACACTTAAGTCAAGATGCACAACTATAGCAGTGTACTTGGATAAAGAAGTTATCGATCACTCTTTGCGCGCTTAGAGTTTAAGTTTTGAGATTTTCGAAGGACAACATTTTTTTTTAATTAGCTGCATACATGATCAACATAACACATGATCAACAATTAATGAAATAAAGTTTACCGATATAGAATAACTCGGTTTTTCTTTTGATTCATAAACTTATAATTTAACCCGAAATTAAGGGTTGACCCATGAGGTAATAGGGAGTTTACGATCTACGGCGCGGTCGGCTCGACGACGCGCTTTCAAAACAAAGAAATTTGGTGTTTGCACAAGCAATAGTATTATGTGTTTTATCGCCATGCAAACCTACAAAGAACTTACAAAGAAATTTGTCATGCAAGACAAAAACTGTCAATAATTTGTGGTCCCATGAATATTGTCAACCGCGTTGTCGTTCTCAACATAACGTTAAAAAAGCATTATTACGTCTTTCAGGCAACGCGAAAACTTAATGCGACACAAGAGGTGTTACTAAAAGTCGAAATTACAGCACACATTGCATCGCTTTAGCCGAACGTAGCATTTTGTAAGGTATTTGAAGGAGTCAAATATTTATTACAGTAATCGAATTGCTTAGTGCTTATTCTTGAGCTAAAATTTAGACCGCGTCGTTAAGCCGACCGCGTCGCAGATCGTAAACTCCCTATTACATACCGCGCACGCCGACGGGGAGTGTTCGTAATTTCATTTACCTTAACCTTGGGGTTTTATCAATTACGGAGTTAAATCTTGTTATTTGTCAAAAATGTAGATATAACCAATTGGCATTGCACTAAAAATTATAATTAACGGGGATATAAATATATTGGATTTTTATAGGGAACTAAATAATTTATTAGAGAGCTAATAAGTATGCAACCGAAGTTTTGTCAAAATTTACGCTAATCGGAATTCAAGCGAGGCATTATTGATGGCGAGTGATGACACCGCAGTTCTTGCTTATATAATAGAGAACTTAAGCAAGGGACGTTTTTGACAACACGAACGCCAACCGGAAGTCAATCGAGCCGTTATAGATGGCGAGTCATGGCGACAGCAGTTCTTGTTTGAAATCTAGAACGGCAGTCAATGAAATTTAACGTTCGTGATTTCAAACTAGAACGGCTGTCGCCATCACTCGCCATCTATAAAGGCTCGATTTACTTCCGGTCGGCGTTCGTGAATCAAAAACGTCGGTTTCTCGAGCCGATCTTTTCGGCAAAAGTTGAAAAAGGCGAAATTCTTTAGGATGTTTTTGCATTGTAAAGACGATCTAGTACGTGACTATAGTGTATCGTATATGGTGAATTTGATGAATTTGAAGTATTGAGAAGATGAATTTGAAGTATTGAGGATGAATAAAAAGATGAATTTGAAGTATTGAGGATAGCCTGCGTAGCAGGCGTTTAGTGCGGGCTGGAGTAGAGAGGGCGTCGTCGAGAACGCCAGCCCAAATGGCTATGACAAATGGGTTTTCGACCGAAAACACGTCGGCTTTAATTCTGATTGGTCAATCTCGTTGACGGAAGTAATTACGTAACTCAAATGTCAACAATAATTTTGCCCGCGTATATATTCTCATAAAAAAATGGACGTTAATATTTTGGAGGAAAGTCTTTCTGATTTAGTATTTTAGGTTTTGAAATTCAGTTGAAACCATAACAGAGATGAAGTGAAGAGTTTATCGCGATTCTTCTTACGCTACGGGATACGGAAAAAGTTTGATCTTTCAAAATCAAAGATTTTCACCAAATCAAAGCTTGCTACATGCCAGCACAAGCAGGAATCGCCGAATATTCCTTATAGTGGTCTTGGTATTTGTCCTCTTGAAAGTCAGTATAATTCAAGACCAGATAGTTGAGGCTAGCTATGAAGTTGGACGATGAAAAATAACATTTCAAAACATGCTCAACTGTTATTTGCTATTGCAGAATACGTTAGACAACCGTGGTTCAGGAGCATTTTAAAGGATAAAAGCTCTGTGTTGTCTTGAAATAGCATAAAATCTCCCTAGTTGCCGAGCAAAAAGCATGCAACAGACCTTATTCATGAATCGTGATCGAGGCCTCGTATCCTATAGGAAACGGGGAAAAACGCGGGGAAACAAGCGAAAGCTGCTTGACAAGCCAAATCCAGACGCCATTGTGCCGACTATAATGGCTTGTTTCTTGTTGTTTATTTTGATTTTTGTGTGTGTTGTAAGATTTTGTGCTTACAACAAAAGCTATAAACGATTATAGTAAAAATCGACAGGTTTTTGTCACGTTTTTTGTGTGAAATGTTTAAAATATGACAACGTAACAGTGGTGTTTATTCAGAAGCGAGAAAACAGTACTTTAGTGAGATTTTAAGTTTTTAACGTCAATACATCCGTAAAAAATCAAGACAACTGTGGAATGTAAGTTTATTTTATAATTTGATATGAATATGAAAGAAAACAAGAGTTCAAAATTAAATCACAAGAAAACGTCAAATTTTATTGATTCGCATAGAAAAAATATGAACTGTACCTGAGCTCGAAGACATTCTGCAAGCAGTTTACAAGTTTAAAAAGTAAAAGATACAATACCTGAGTGAGCTGTAATCTTATTTCTTCAACACTAGTTTGATATTTCGTACGATTTTGGTGTTGTAGACGTTTTGTGGCCTTGTAGACCCTTGTTTGTTGTTTGTTTTAGCCATACAAACTACAACAAAACAAAAGTTTCCTTTTCCGATTGACCCCAGCAACTTTTACGTTAAAATATCACATTATATTTTCTCTGAAGTATTATTTCAACTTTCATGGTCAACTTTATAGATATATTTTCGAAAAAAGATATTTTTTTGTCCATTTTTTGCCGCGTTTTCCCCCCGTTTCCTAGGATACGAAGCCTCATGACGATTTATGAATAAGGTATATTTATGGAATGGAAATTTTCAAAATAGCATTTTGGCATTATCAAGTCGTCCAAACTTCGAAATTCAGATGATGGTAAAGATTATAATTATGTGGTTATCTCCAAAGGTTTTCATAAAATTCGGAATTGAGCGTTTTGCGAAAATAACATAATTGAATACATAGTGTTGGAAAGTTAGGTATTTTTTCTGTTAAATTTTGCCTCGTTAGACCATTATTTCGCTGCATGTGATGATTTTTTGTTATTTATATGTAATAATTCAATATGACTAGTTTAAAGGGTTAAAGGGTATGGGCAACGAAAATTGCTTCATCTATCTTATTGCTTCGTCTGAAAGAGCATGATAAAATAAGCCGATTGGCCGTTTAATGCTCTATTCTATCTCATCTAGTTCCGAAGTTATACGCAAAAATGTGCAAAATATAAATTGCTGATTCAGCACAACGTGTGACATCATTAGCTGGGTAAGTATGTTTATTGAATACTACAATGAAGCATAGTTCAGTTATTATGGGCCCAAATCAAATGAAATTTTGGATACTGATTGTACATAATGAGACGCATGGATAAACACTTCTAATTTTGTTGCCAAGGTAACAATGTCGTTCCCAGGCCCCTTGCGCCAGTTTTATAAAACAGCTTTATTCAAGGTACTGATAAAAATAAAATAATATCAGAAGTATGTGTACGATACCTATGCATGCCGAAAGTTTACTTGCATGATAATAATTCAAAAATGACATACACATAGAGAAATGCAACTAGTTATTCAAAATCAGTGTAAGGGTCCTGGGAACGACTGTGTTGCCTTGACAACGAAATTAGAAGTATTTTCCCATGCATCTCATCATGTACTATCTGTATGCAAAATTTCATTTGATTTGGGCCAATAATAACTCAGCTATGCTTTAGTTTACTATTCCATAAACATACTTACCCAGCTTATGACGTCACACATTGTGCTGAATCAGCAATTTATATTTTGCACATTTTTGCGTATAACTTCGGAACCAGATGAGATAGAATAGAGCAGTAAACGGCCAATCGGCTTATTTTTTTATGCTCTTTCAAATGAAATTCAATTTAATTTTCAATTTAATTTATTAAGTTAAATTAATTTACAAAATCAATAAAATGTTGCTGTCCACAAATAGCAAAAGCTAATCGTGGTGAACAGCAACTACACACATTCGGAATTAAAGAAGATTTCAAAAATTCATCAGTAAATACAAGCTCTATTCATCATCAAAAGGCATATATATAATAGAAATACATTCACCATATATACAAACATAATGTCTAACGAATGATCAGACTTAAATTCAAGATCATAAAATAATTTAACTTTTAGATTATTGCGATTTCTTTTTGTATTGTTAGAATATCAATATAGTCGTCTTTCTTTTCTAATATTTCAAGTAACTTTCTATGTAAAACTTTTTTAAAGTGATTCTTTGATTTTTCACGTAGTTCTGTAGGAATGCTATTCCAAATTCTACCTCCCATTCTTGAGAATGATTTGCTTTGCACATCTAAACCTGAATATTCAACGTGGAAGTTCTTCCTAGTGGAAGATCTGGTGTTGTGTTCGTGTACCTGACTTAATGGGGTAAACAAAGCCGAAATATTTGGGGGTACCACTGAACTTGATACGTCATGCATTAGTATTGATACTGATTTGCAATAAAGCAAGTTTATTGGCATAACATTAGCTGACAGAAAATAAGGAATGGCATGAGACAGATAGTGTGCAGAATATATTAAACGAAGAGCACGTTTTTGGAGTTTAAGGATTTTATCTAAGTAACATTTGGCAGCACATCCCCATACAACAATAGCATAAGTTAGGTAAGGCAGCATAAGGGACTTATAGATACTTATTAGTGTACTAACTGGTACAAAATGACGCAGCCTAGCAATTATGCCAATTCGTTTGCTAAGATTAGAGGCGATGTACCCAATATGAAATTTCCATGAAAGATTTGAGTCCATGAGAACACCAAGGTATTTAATGTAATTTTTAGTTTCTAGTGAGACGAAAGTATTAGACTGTGCATCATACATCTTCAAATCTACCGCATAATCCAGCCGTTTTTGGTAAGAATGAAAAATAATGAAATTAGATTTTTTTATGTTTAGGGATAATTTATTAGCTGTTAACCAGTTATAGATATTAAGAAGTTCTGTATTGACAATATTTTTCTAGTGTTTTTAAATTCTTGTCAGCGTATAATAAATTGGTGTCATCTGCAAATAAGGAAAACGTCAGCTTATCAGAGGAGTTATAAATATCATTTATATAAATTAAAAATAGTAGCGGTCCCAGGACAGATCCCTGAGGAACGCCAGAAAGAGTTTCTTCTTTTTCAGATATATTTACACCCATTTGAATAGTTTGGATACGACCTAACAGGTAAGAGGAAAACCAATCGTTTATGATGCCTCTTATTCCATAATGATGCAATTTTTCTAAAAGTATTGAATAGTTTACAGTGTCAAATGCCTTTTGCAAATCAATAAAAATACCACAAGTGAACAATTTACGAGACATGTTAGATTGGATTTGATTTACTATATCTAAAATTGCATGCTGAGTTGAATATTTTTCCCGAAAACCATACTGAGATTTAAATATGATATTTTGTTTCTCAAGAAAAGATTTTAAACGATTATACATCAATTTTTCAAAATTTTTATTAAAGATTGATAAAAGAGATATTGGTCTATAATTAGAAGGATCGGTTTCATCATCCTTTTTGTAAATAGGGATAACTTTTGAGTGTTTTAATTTAGCTGGGTATTGGCCGCATTCAACCGATTTATTCATTAAATCAGATAAAGGATTGGATAAAACGTGTCTAGCGCATTTTAAAATACGAGTTGGGCATGAGTATAGGCCATGTGCCTTTTTCATTGGAATTAACATAATTTCTATTTCGATCTCGTGCGGCATGATAGGATTAAATTGAAACGATCCTGGGTTATTTATCTTTGGAAGGTAATTTGTGAATGGAATTTGTGAATTTGGCATTTTACTAGCTAAATTATGACCCACTGATGAAAAGTATTTATTGAATATATTTGGAAACTTACTTTCATCATATATCATTCTGTTGCTGATGGGACATTTTAAAGAAGGGATGGGTCTAGTTGACTGTTTCTTCCGATTAATTAATTCGTTTATACCTTCCCAGGTCTTTTTAGCGTTTGCAAAGTTGTACTCAAAATAACTATGATAATATTCCTTTTTACTCTGACGAGTGAGTGTCAAAATTTTGTTTCTATAGAATTTATATTTATCCTTATCACCGCGATTATATAACCTATTCTTAATTTTAATTGATTTCCTGATACCTTTAGTTATCCATGGTTTTGTTAACTGCTTTGCTTTACGCTTAGAAATGTTCTTAAGGGGAGCATGGTTTTTGATAACTGTATTTATCTTATTGTAAAATGTTGAAAACGATTTGTTTATATCATTTTCGCTCAAATCAGCAGCATGATTCAAACCAGAACGGGAAAGATCATTGACAAAGTTGGATTCTGAAAACTTTGAATAGTCTCGAGTTAAATGTTTGTTTGCAAAATTAGTTTTAGCTTTTACGTTCGAATGAGTGATAAAAAACTGAGAGTAGTGATCACTTATATCTGAGACAATATTTCCGGATGTAATATTATTTTCTAATTTACTTACAAAAATATTATCTATGAGTGTTGCCGAGTCATTATGTACGCGTGTTGGTTTGTCTATAGTAGGCATTAAACTGAAACTTTGCATAGAGAGGATAAAATTTTGAGCGTGATTACATGTTTCAGAACGAAGAAGATTGATATTAAAATCGCCCATTAGGTAAATGGGTTTACCGGATGCACTCATTTTTTCAATAGTTTCTTCGAAATAGCTTAAGAAACGTTCCGGTGAATTGTGTTGCCTGTAAATAACACCACATATTATGTTTGCATTCTTCGGTGATTGAATTTCGATCCATAGTGCCTGATAAGATTCATTAGAGCTTTTCTCAAGTATTTTATACTTCAGACTACTATTAATATACATGCCTACTCCTCCAGCAGCTAATGGTGTATGTACAAATTCAAAGTTGTAATTTGGCATTGAGGGATTAAAATCAATAAAAACGTCTTGCTTAATTCTAGTTTCTGTAACACCAATTACATCAAAATTATAGGCAAGTTCATCGAGGAGATGTGTTTGTAAATTTTCTAAATTTTTCTTTAGGCTTCTTATGTTATTATGTAGTAAGGAAAACTTATTATTGCAGTCAGTAGATACATTAGAGGTTTCTTTAAGTTGATTAAAGCTGTGAGGCGAATAATATTTGCAACGCATTTGCGAATAGTAATTATCATTTACATTGTTCGATCTTTTCTCATGCATGTTCAAATTAAAAAGGTCCAAATCATGAATGCTAGTCAAGCGATCAAGGTCTTTTTTTGTCGGTAGAAAAGAATTACTAAAGCTACTGTTTTTAAATAAATTATTAAATTGAGCGGGCCAAAGGTTTGAAAAAGGTAGTTCTCGAAGAAGAGCTTTATTAGCACTGCTTTTAGTCTTTAGACTCATGTTTGCCATGACGGTAAATTACAAAAATTCCACTTAGTTGTTGAATTGAAAGGATTAGTCCCTACGTCCCTGTTCATTCATTAAGGTCTCCAAGTCGTGATTATCATTGATTTTGATTGCCCTTGCTTCTTTAGTCTTCCGGAGATAGATTGTAGAATTTTTTGTCCAACAATAACTGAAGTTGTTGTCAGATTTAAATTTTTTCGCAGCAACCAAAAGTTGTTGACGTTTTGGGGTTAAATGATCGTAAATCCCAGCATATTCCATTGATGTTTCTCGAGATAGGCCAGCGCGAGTGGGGTCTATTTTCTTTATGTTTTGTCTCACGGCCATAACTTGTTCCCGTGCTAGGCGGCGAACAAATTTGCAGACAATCGGTTTTGGCTGACTGCCATTACTCCTTCGTGGCTTTACGCGATGAGCAATATCAATGTCTGCAATAGACACATTTGCTCCTACGGCATTGAAAATGTCGACACATAGCTGGCTTGTCTCAGCTGCAGTTTCATTCGAGCTGGATTCCGGTATTCCCAACATTTTCACGTTATATGCGTAGCTGTATTGCTCGGCTTCGTCAATAGATTTGGAGAGATTTTCGACCTTTTCTGCTAATACAGTTAGGCGAGATTCCAGTCGCGACATTTGTTGTTTAGACGAATTTCGAAAACGGTGCAAATCATCATACTCATTACTCAAATATTCCAGACTTTTGACTGATTCTTTATCCAGCGCTGAACTTGCCATTGCGGCGTTTGTAGTGCTCTTGGTTTCACTGGATTTAACATCCTGTACAAACTTCTTGAAATCATTCTTGATTGATTCGATTTCAACCCTTAACTCGTCGTTTTCTTTCTTTAAAGATTTTATAGTGTCCTTTGACATTTTAGTAGATTTTGAGCTAAAGCTGAAGAGCACAGAAATTCGCGTCCGTACTCACTCGAGCACGAGTGAAATGCAATAAAAACAATAAAATTTTTTGTTGCCCATACCCTTTAAGACATTCAATTGAAGTAATTCTGAGCCATAAACATATTTTACTTCTTAGGTATTTATTGGACGTATATTGAGCGAAATTAGTCGAAAAAATTTGAAACCCAACTTTGAAATTTTATGACCAACTGGCCAAGACGACTTCTCGTAAGAATTCGTTAATAAAATACAAATTCCAATTGAGTGTTTCTTGATTGTCAATTGAAAAGATTTTTAACTAGTGGCAATGTGAGCTGCATTCTATCAAACGTGAACGATGCATGTGCATACAAAGGGCTTCAAAAATCTTTCACGGTTTTACCATGCTTCTTGCGAAAACAACCGTTCGCATAAGCTTTCGAAAGCGTTCTGAGCAAAGACCAAAGAACATTGGCAATAATACCTGAAAATACATTACAGAATCTACTAAATTATCACATAACAGGAATTTTACTACTAATATCTATATCTTCATCAAACCTTGACTACAAAACTTCCAGCTGAGTTTTACCGCCAAATTTGTCTTGCCGTAAGACAATGTCGCCATAGTAACAATATGATTCTCGGTACCATTTCATTGCATCAAACATCGATCAGCTCGTCTATTTCCATTTCACCGCTATCATGGCAGTTTCTCCGTTCGTGATTCCAAACAAGAACTGCAAGCTGTCTCCATCGCTTCCATCCATAACTAACTTCTCGGTAGACTGCTGGTGCTAGTTCGTGGTACCACGTGGTAAACATGGCTTGCTTAAGGCGGATTTCCAGTCCTCGCACGAAGCTCCTCGCAGCTCGCTTCGAATGCTTGCATCTAATTAAAATGAACTGTTTGGCATTGTGATTGGATGAAAGTGCTCATGTATCACTCACAGCGAGCTGCGAGGAGCTTCTTGCGAGGACTGGAAATCCGCCTTTAAGGTAGGTACTTGTCTACCCTAAATTTCGGTCAAAAGTTGGAAAATTTCTTTAATTTTTATTGGCTTTACTGACTTTGTATTTACTGACATTATTATTGACATTGTATTTTCAACCCCTGAACTTTATTTGTCCGCGTTTGAAACAGTTTCTTCAAAATATCCATTTTTCTGGAAGGATGTCATTAAAAATTGTCATTAAAGTTTTTTTTGTCGCTATGGCTTCTTATCAGTTTAGATATTCATGATTGTCACAGTGTTGTGCTGGAATGAACTTGCCTCCTCCAGTTGCTAAAGATGCATATAATAAGAATCTGATCCAAATTGAAAAGGCTGCGAAAGTCAATGCCGAAGATATTATGAAAGATGCTGCCAAAAGATTGCGAGAACGATTGCTTGTGTATCAGTTACTGTTGACGGTACATGGCAGAACAGAGGTCACTCCTCAAAAATAGGTGTGATCTTTGTTATCTCTGTGGATACTGGGGAAATTCTGGACTATGAAGTAAAGTCCCTTTTCTGCCGTGAATGCAAAGTTCATAATAGTCAGGATTCTGAAAGCAAGGAGTATAAAGATTGGAAGGATGCTCATGAACTGAAATGTGAGATAAATCATAAAGGATCGTCTGAAGAGATGAAAGCTGTGGCTGCTGTAGTAATTTTTAGCAGAAGTATAAACACGTACACTAGACAGTTGAAGTATTCAACCTTTGTCGGGGACGGAGATAGCAGCAGTTTTGGCTGGGTCAAGGAGGCACTTGAAAGATAATTTGGTGTTGCCTATCAGATTAAAAAAGGTGGAATGTGTGGGACATATACAGAAGAGATTGGGAACTGCTTTGAGGAAGAATAAAAATGATAAGAAAGGAAAGAAGCTATCAGATGGTAAATCGGTTGGAGGAAAGGGTCGGTTGACAGATAAAGTGATTGACAGAACTATAACGGGAAGGCAATTCGAGGGAACAAGTGTAATCTAGAAGGCATGAAATCTAGTATTAAAGCTATTCAAAATCATATGATCAGGAATGGAAATTTAACATTAGATAAACAGCATCAGTACTGCCCCAGATCACCTGATACCTGGTGTAAATATTGGAAAGACAAAGCTGATGAAACGCATCTTTACAATGAAAATAATCCATTGCCTGAAGTTTCTATGGAAGAACTTGATTCCATATTTACCAGACTGTCCAAAGATGAACGTCTTAGTAGGTGTTTAAATGGGATGACACAGAAGCAAAATGAGGCAGCAAATGGAATACTGTGGTCAAAGTGCCCCAAAACTAAGTTTTGTGGTGCAAGGCTTGTGCGTATTGCGGTGTGTGAAACCATAGCAATGTTCAACACTAGTGCTTCTAGTAAAGCTGCTATTATGGAGTTACGTGGTGTTACCGCTGGGGCCCACACAATGAAAGCCTTTAGGAAACAAGATGACTCAAGATTAAAGAATGCGGCTAGACAAGTTAGTGCCAAATATATAGAGAGAAGACAAAAACTCCGTTCACAGAGAAAAGCAAAAGGGGGGACAGGAACGCCTACCAACCAGGTGGGTTTGATGTGCAGGCAAAGCCTGTTGATGCAAAGAAGAGAAAGAGAGCACCAAAGAAGAAAAAGACAATTTAGAACCAAAAATAACATTTGTTATGCCAACCGTTGAAGTGGTGGGCAACAAACGATAACAGTAGTTGATGGTTTTGGTATGTACAAACATAATTGTAGTAGTTTTAAAGAAGAAAGTCAAGTATATTGAATATATATGCTCTCTTTTAACTCCTTAAATATACAGGTACACTTTTACACAAATCTTGGTGTTCCACATAGCTAAAAACGGATGCAAAACACAAGTTCATAATTATTTAATCTTGATTCTCTCAAAATGAACAAGTTTTGCTTCAACCGTTTTGTGGAAAGCCTAGCTAGAGGGAAGATAATTTGATGAATTGGCCCCATTTTTTGGACTGTAAGTGTATCTCATGATACTTTATGCATTAAGTAGACAGTTTTTCAAAAGTTGTTGTTTTACCATGGTTACCATGGAAACAGTGTTTTTTCAGCATTCGGACAGAAGGGTTTGATACGGTGAAATGAAAATCTGTCTACTTAAAACATACTATAGAACATAAGAACTTATCGCACACAATTTGAAACTGATAACTATTTTTCTTCTTGAGATATTCTTTCCGCAAACTCTTGTTTGTCTCGTAGTTTTTGGCTGTTACCATGGCAACTATTTAATGTAGTTCACTTTAAGTGATCGTAAAACTTGTATATTGATTAGATCTTGCATTTTTCCAAGATTTATGGTAATTGATTGCATTGTTTAAAAATTAGAGCCAAATGAGTGTTTTAGGAAATTTAGGGTAGACAAGTACCTTGCTTAAGCTCTCTATGACAAATTTCCATGCATGATTTGTCGAAAGTACACAGGAGTTCAAATTGAGATTGAATTTTTATTTTTAAATGAGGCCATTTTGAATAACATGCAAGTTTAGAAACTAAGAAACACAGTAAGAGTTACATGCCAAACTAAAGAGTGGAGTATTTATTTTATGTTTTCTACTGTTGTATTTACATTTAGCAAACATGGTGCTTGTGATGTTACTCTGAGCGTAAATCCGCACCGGGCAAGCTTGAAAATACGCCTGGCCACGGTGGTAATCGAACCTACGACCATTGGAGCACTAGCTCAATGCTCTGCCAACTGAGCTATGCGGTCAGATCGGTTGGAGTATGTGATATTTCGGAACCGATTCTAGTTCATTCGATATCAATGTAATCTAATAATCACGATTTTTTCCGTGTTGGTGCAATGTACTCAGGTGAATATGATGTTTGTGATGTTACTCTGAGTGTATATCCACACCGGACAAGCTTGAATAATACGCCTGGCCACAGTGGGATTCGAACCTACGACCTTTGGAACAATAGCTCAACACAGAAAACCAACACAGAAAAAATCATGATTATTAGATTACATTGATATCGAAGAAACTAGAATCGGTTCCGAAATATCACATTATCACATACTCAAACCGACCTGACCGCGTAGGTCAGTTGGCAGAGCACTGAGCTAGTGTTCCAAAACTCGTAGGTTCGATTCACACCGTGACCAGGCGTATTATTCAAGCTTGTGCGGTGTGGATATACACTAAGAGTAACATCACAAGCATCATATTCACCTGCATGCGTACATTAATTGCACCAACACAGAAAAAATTAGCAAACATGCCAATATTTAAGTTCAGCTCTAAACTGTACAAATCAGTACGGCATTTCCCAACTTATAAGAATTAATACCTGGACATGTTCGAGAGTATTTTTGCAGCTATTTTTATATTTACCAAACAAACCAACACCGGAGTTTCATAAGCACGTGACAACATGACATATTCATTGAATAAGTGCATCAATTTGCCAATTATATTTCAACATCTAGTACATTTTTCCCGCGAATGGTTCACATTTTAATAAAACAAAATATGATTTAACTTTCATAAAATATAAACAAACTTTCATTTGTAGTGATGCAACTACCTGAAAAATATTAGGAGAATGGCGACGTTTCGACCTAAGGTCCTTCGTCTGGAGTTACTGACGACCAGATTTTACAGATATTACCGAAATGAAGGAAGATTAATAGGTGTCAGTAATTTTCTCCAAAATATGTATTCTAAGACCCCGTTCACACGCGGCATGGAATTCTGCCAGCAGAAAATCATCACGGTTTCAACTGTTCACACGATACCGGCAGATTATATTCCGCTTTGACAATATGCAGTACAAATCAATTAAAATAGACAGAATAAAATATCCAACAACATCTTTTGCAGTTTTGTTAATTTCATTTTGAATAACCGTAATGAAATTCTTACTCTAAATTCTCCTCTGACGGTAGAATCTCGTTTACAAGCCTATATGTTCACTCAACCTTTGGCTCAGTGAATATAGGCATGTAATCGCCTCGCCTTCGGCTACTATAATTGTTAAATAATCAAGGACGCCGGAGCCACAGGGCCTGCCTCGTCCCCAGTCGCTTGCTATCAAATAATTAATTAGGAAAAGACGAAAATTAATGGGGGCGCGCGGAATGATGGGAAGGGGAGGAGTTGCGGAGCGACTGGCAAATCCTGCATTCAAGATGGCGTCCGCTGCAATGGCGGACGAAGGATTGTCGTCCGGTTCATTTCCGACGTACTTTGGAGTGGGGATTCGAAGATTAAAATATCTCGACAAGTATTTACCCCTTTAAAACGAAAACCATCATTGAAATCCTCATAAAATAACCTTTCGAACGGGGGGTCAAATGCCGTCATAACATGACACAGACCAAAACAATCGTATATTTACTTGCCGCTTGGCCAAACATTCTTATTTCACGACGAGCAGAAATATTTATTTTGAATTTTTCAAAATATCAGGTTTCTACTCGCACGCGCGTGCCACCGGCTGAAATTTAGATATTTTTAAATACCGACGAAATAAAAGATACAAATATGCAGATACAAGCTTGAAAATAACACTCTAAATAGTGTGTTGGATTGTGATTCGAACAAGACTAATACGAAAAAGAAGCGTTGAAAGGAGCCGAAGTTATATTCGGCGAAAGGTTTGGCTTAGTGATACATTGTTTACATTGTTCGAGTATATAATTGTATATTATAGGTATGGTATGGCTCGTTTACATTGTTCGAGTATCGCTAGTTTATATTTTATGGCCATTTACATTGTTCGAGTATATAGTTTCTTTCAAGCGGAATTTTTTGGTGGTATTTTCGTATTTCTACTGCAAATATTCGCGGAGTTCTTCAATATTTAATCTTCCAGTCATATGTTTATACGGAAATCAAATAATACGGACGGCATTGAGAAGCTTCTAAAAGAAGCTGAAAGAAGCTACTAAATCATCACTATCATCAAACTGGAAGTCGTCTAAACTCATTAACGGCCCACTGTCGTAAAGTGATTCTTCCATCGCCTAAAAAAACACTATTTTCGTACTTTCGATCACATTTGCACAGTTTCGACACAGGATTTGGCGCCAGGCTCCTCCCTCGTAATTTTTCGTCTTCCCATTTTCCTTTGCGCGCTCGTCCTTAGTTGCGGGCGTGCGCCTAAAGGCGTGCGTCTTTATCGGGCTTGCAGTGCACGCGCTGATCTATATATATTACCGATATTTAAATTTGATCTATATAGAGGAGCCTGCGGAGGAGGCAGCCACAGGGCAGTGGTGGCACTTACGCCCCCCGCCCAAACTGTGCGGGGGAGCACTGCATGGGGAGGCATGTTGCCTTTTTTGACACTTGAACTGGACTTCCAAATTTTTCAGAAACGAGAGCTTTTCGAATAATATTCCCAGAACAACACTACAAAAAAGCATTGAGGAACACGAACACCCCATCACTTTACGATAGAAGACAGGAATTAACAACAAAACTTTTTAAGGAGATAGTTAATAACCCTGACCACAAATTAATGGATTTGTTACCGCCATTAAATAATGACAATAGCCACTTTTTGCGTAAAAATAGAAAATTTAACGTACCACTTCATAAAACGAACAGATTTAGAAACAGTGTTATCACTTATAACTCTAATACGTTTTCTGAATAACTTAGAAACTGTTTTACCATTAATATGCTGGTTTTTCACCTAATTTAAATTATAGCACATAGAAAGTGTTTTAGTAAGGGAGCAGTCATTATTAATGCCGGGGAGGGGGGGCGGAAGATATTTGTAAACTCATGGTAAATTTTTCATGCCCCCCCCTTTAAATATAATAAATCTTCTTAGCCCCCCCCCCCCTCTCTTCCCCCTTTGATTGAACTTGCATTCCAAACATATGCTATACATAGATCACAGGCGACCCAATCTCGCAACCGACAGTATAGACTTGTATATTATAGCAATATATATTATAGTAAAACTAATAAAATATAAATTTTAAAATTAAATTGACTTGTCTATTCGATAGTGTGTATTCTCCTTTTATTCCTCTTTTGTTGGACTAATATTTTCCGAGACTTTGCACTCGATCAGTCTCGATGGTACTTGACCCTTGCGAGATTGGGCCACTGTGGTGCAATTAATGATTTTTGATGGCTGGGGAGCGGGAAATCAACACAGCAAGTCCAATATGGCGGAGAAATTTATCTTTATCTTGTATGAAAACCACATGGACGAATTGAACAAAATTTTGGCACAGGAACGAGTTTAAAATACATAGTATGGCAAAAAGAGCCTGTGGAGAATACCTGGAAATTTCCACACCGGGCGAGCTTGAAAATTTGCCCGGCCACGGTGGGATTCGAACCTACGACCTTTGGAATACTAGCCCAATGCTCTTCCAACTGAGCTACGCGGTCAGGACGGTTCGAGTAAGTGATATTTCGGAACAGAATCTAGTTCCTTCGATACCAATGTTTTCTAGTAATATGATTTTTTTTTTGTGTTGGTGTAGTGTACTCAGGTGAATATGATATTTGTGGTGTTACTCTGAGTGTATATCCACACCGGGCGAGCTTGAAAAATATGCCCGGCCACGGTGGGATTCGAACCTACGACCTTTGGAATACTGGCCCAATGCTCTTCCAACTGAGCTACGCGGTCAGGACGGTTCGAGTAAGTGATATTTCGGAACAGAATCTGGTTCCTTCGATACCAATGTTTTCTAGTAATATGATTTTTTTTTGTGTTGGTGTAGTGTACTCAGGTGAATATGATATTTGTGGTGTTACTCTGAGTGTATATCCACACCGGGCGAGCTTGAAAAATATGCCCGGCCACGGTGGGATTCGAACCTACGACCTTTGGAATACTAGCCCAATGCTCTTCCAACTGAGCTACGCAGTCAGGACGGTTCGAGTAAGTGATATTTCGGAACAGTATCTGGTTCCTTCAATACCAATATCTTCTAGTAATATGAATTTTTTTTTTCTCTGTGTTGGTTTTGTGTACTCAGGTGAATAATATGTTTGCCATGTTACTCTGAGTGCATATCCACACCGGGCGAGCTTGAAAATATGCCCGGCCACGGTGGGATTCGAACCTACGATCTTTGGAATACTAGCCCAATGCTCTTCCAACTGAGCTATGCGGTCAGGACGGTTCGAGTAAGTGATATTTCGGAACAGTATCTGGTTCCTTCGATACCAATATGTTCTAGTAATATGAATTTTTTTTTTCTCTGTGTTGGTGTTCTGTACTCAGGTGAATAATATGTTTGCCATGTTATCTGAGTGCATATCCACACCGGGAGAGCTTGAAAAACATGCCCGGCCACGGCCCGACTCGAACCTACGACCTTTGGAATACTAGCCCAATGCTCTTCCAACTGAGCTACGCGGTCAGGACGGTTCGAGTAAGTGATATTTCGGCACAGTATCTAGTTGCTTCAATACCAATATGTTCTACTAATATGAATTTTTTTTTCCTGTGTTGGTGTTGTCTACTCAGGTGAATAATATGTTTGCGATGTTACTCTGGGTGCATATCCACACCGGGCGAGCTTGAAAAATATGCCCGGCCACGGTGGGATTCGAACCTACGACCTTTGGAATACTAGCGCAATGCTCTTCCAACTGAGCTACGCGGTCAGGACGGTTCGAGTAAGTGATATTCCGGAACAGTATCTAGTTCCTTCAATACCAATGTGTTCTAGTAATATGAAGTTTTCTGTGTTGGTGTTGTGTACTCAGGTGAATAATATGTTTGCGCTGTTACTCTGAGTGCATATCCACACCGGGCGACCTTCAAAAATATGCCCGGCCACGGTAGGATTCGAACCTACGACCTTTGGAATACTAGCCCAATGCTCTTCCAACTGAGCTATGCGGTCAGGACGGTTCGAGTAAGGGATATTTCGGAACAGTATCTAGTTCCTTCAATACCAATATGTTCTAGTAATATGAATTTTTTTTTCTGTGTTGGTGTTGTGTACTCAGGTGAATAATATGTTTGCGATGTTACTCTGAGTGCATATCCACACTGGGCGAGCTTGAAAAATATGCCCGGCCATGGTAGGATTCGAACCTACGACCTTTGGAATACTAGCCCAATGCTCTTCCAACTGAGCTACACGGTGAGGACGGTTCGAGTAAGTGATATTTCGGAACAGTATCTAGTTCTTTCAATACCAATATGTTCTAGTAATATGAAGTTTTTTTTCTCTGTGTTCGTGTTGTGTACTCAGGTGAATAATATGTTTGCGATGTTACTCTGAGTGGATATCCACACCGGGCGATCTTGAAAAATATGCCCGACCACGGTACGATTCGAACCTACGACCTTTGGAATACTAGCCCAATGCTCTTCCAACTGAGCTACGCGGTCAGGACGGTTCGAGTAACTGATATTTCGGAACAGTATCTAGTTCCTTCAATACCAATGTGTTCTAGTAATATGATTTTTTCTTTGTTGGTGTTGTGTACTCAGGTGAATAATATGTTTGCGATGTTACTCTGAGTGCATATCCACACCGGGCGAGCTTGAAAAATATGCCCGGCCACGGTGGGATTCGAACCTACGACCTTTGGAATACTAGCCCAATGCTCTTCCAACTGAGCTACGCAGTCAGGACGGTTCGAGTAAGTGATATTTCGGAACAGTATCTGGTTCCTTCAATACCAATATCTTCTAGTAATATGAATTTTTCTTTTCTCTGTGTTGGTGTTGCGTACTCAGGTGAATAATATGTTTGCCATGTTACTCTGAGTGCATATCCACACCGGGCGAGCTTGAAAATATGCCCGGCCATGGTGGGATTCGAACCTACGACCTTTGGAATACTAGCCCAATGCTCTTCCAACTGAGCTACGCGGTGAGGACAGTTCGAGTAAGTGATATTTCGGAACAGTATCTAGTTCTTTCAATACCAATATGTTCTAGTAATATGAATTTTTTTTTCTCTGTGTTGGTGTTGTGTACTCAGGTGAATAATATGTTTGCGATGTTACTCTGAGTGCATATCCACACCGGGCGAGCTTGAAAAATATGCCCGGCCACGGTGGGATTCGAACCTACGACCTTTGGAATACTAGCCTAATGCTCTTCCAACTGAGCTACGCGGTCAGGACAGTTTGAGTAAGTGATATTTCGGAACAGTATCTGGTTCCTTCAATACCAATATCTTCTAGTAATATGAATTTTTTTTTTCTCTGTGTTGGTGTTGTGTACTCAGGTGAATAATATGTTTGCCATGTTACTCTGAGTGGATATCCACACCGGGCGAGCTTGAAAAATGTGCCCGGCCACGGTAGGATTCGAACCTACGACCTTTGGAATACTGGCCCAATGCTCTTCCAACTGAGCTACGCGGTCAGGACGGTTCGAGTAAGTGGTATTTCGGAACAGAATCTAGTTCCTTCGATACCAATGTATTCTAGTAATATGATTTTTTTCCTGTGTTGGTGTAGTGTACTCAGGTGAATATGATATTTGTGGTGTTACTCTGAGTGTATACCCACACCGGGCGAGCTTGAAAAATATGCCCGGCCACGGTGGGATTGGAACCTACGACCTTTGGAATACTAGCCCAATGCTCTTCCAGCTGAGCTATGCGGTCAGGACGGTTCGAGTAAGTGATATTTCGGAACAGTATCTAGTTCCTTCAATACCAATATGTTCTAGTAATATGAATTTTTTTTTTCTGTGTTGGTGTTGTGTACTCAGGTGAATGATATGTTTGCGCTGTTACTCTGAGTGCATATTCACACCGGGGGCGACCTTGAAAAATATGCCCGGCCACGGTAGGATTCGAACCTACGACTTTTGGAATACTAGCCCAATGGTCTTCCAACTGAGCTACGCAGTCAGGACGGTTCGAGTAAGTGATATTTCGGAACAGTATCTGGTTCCTTCAATACCAATATCTTCTAGTAATATGAATTTTTTTTTTCTCTGTGTTGGTGTTGTGTACTCCGGTGAATAATATGTTTGCCATGTTACTCTGAGTGCATATCCACACCGGGCGAGCTTGAAAATATGCCCGGCCACGGTGGGATTCGAACCTACGACCTTGGGAATACTAGCCCAATGCTCTTCCAACTGAGGTACGCGGTGAGGACGGTTCGAGTAAGTGATATTTCGGAACAGTATCTAGTTCCTTCAATACCAATATGTTCTAGTAATATGAATTTTTTTTCCTGTGTTGGTGTTGTGTACTCAGGTGAATAATATGTTTGCGATGTTACTCTGAGTGCATATCCACACCGGGCGAGCTTGAAAAATATGCCCGGCCACGGTGGGATTCGAACCTACGACCTTTGGAATACTAGCCCAATGCTCTTCCAGCTGAGCTACGCGGTCAGGACGGTTCGAGTAAGTGATATTTCGGCACAGTATCTGGTTCCTTCAATACCAATATGTTCTAGTAATATGAATTTTTTTTTCCTGTGTTGGTGTTGTCTACTCAGGTGAATAATATGTTTGCGATGTTACTCTGGGTGCATATCCACACCGGGCGAGCTTGAAAAATATGCCCGGCCACGGTGGGATTCGAACCTACGACCTTTGGAATACTAGCCCAATGCTCTTCCAGCTGAGCTACGCGGTCAGGACCGTTCGAGTAAGTGATATTCCGGAACAGTATCTAGTTCCTTCAATACCAATGTGTTGTAGTAATATGAATTTTTCTGTGTTGGTGTTGTGTACTCAGGTGAATAATATGTTTGCGATGTTTCTCTGATTGCATATCCACACCGGGCGAGCTTGAAAAATATGCCCG
>CACRXK020003606.1:0-35348 GCA_902702795.2 Paramuricea clavata | reverse complement strand
GAAGAACTTTCATTTGAGGTTTCAAAGTGGTGGACTGAGTTTTTTGCAGAAATCGATGACTTGAATAATGTTTCGTTCCCAAGAAGTTTAACACCACCGAACACTATTGGACTACCGACACTTTGTATTTTTGCGGACGCGTCTCGAGATGCATTTGGAGCATGTTCTTATTTACGCTGGGAAAAGTCAAGTGGTAATTATGAAAGTCGATTTATATCTGCTAAGTCGAGAGTTGCCCCTTTTAAAGAATTGACAATACCTCGTTTGGAGCTACAGGCAGCAGTTCTAGCTAGTCGATTGTACAAGACCATAATAGAAGAATGTCGTTTACAGTTCGAGAGAGTTATTTTCTTTACGGACAGTATGATAGTCCTTACATGGATTCGTAGTCAGTCAAGAGAATTCAAACCATTTGTGTCGAGCAGGGTTGCGGAAATTCAAACGAATTGTGATCCATCGACATGGAGACACATACCAAGTGAGCACAATGTAGCCGATGATTTATCAAGAGGCATTCCAGCGAAAGATCTAGAACACCGTTGGAAGAATGGCTCAAAGTTCCTGAATCAACCCAAAGAAGAATGGCCTGAACAACCAGCTATGCTAATCGATCCCGCGGAACTCGACAAAGAACGTCGAAATACCCAAGCGGTTTTTTCCTTAAGTACCGTACCGACAGTAATTGACCCAACGAAATTTTCGAAGTGGAAGAGATTGGTGAGAGTGACGGCGTGGATCTTACGATACACACGAAATCTACGATTAAAAACGAAACCCGAAGATAATGTCGACCCGTTAACAGCTGTTGAGTTAGAACAGGCCGAAGAGTTATGGATCAAGACAGCACAAAAAGAGTTACACGAACGTGTTAAGAACAAAGAGTTCAATATGCTTAGTCCATTCACAGATGACAAAGGAATCATAAGAGTCGGCGGACGAGTGGATAAAGCTATCGTAACGTATGATAATCCAGTACTTCTTCCCAAGAACCACCACATTTCATACCTGATTACCAAAGATGTACATCAGATTACTCACACTGGGATAGCGTCGACAGCGGCGAAAACAAGAAGAAAATGTTGGATTATCGGAGTGCAAAAATTGGCAAAGTTAATCAAGGAAAAGTGTATTTACTGCAAGAAGTCGCATCCAAAGATTGAATCGCAAGTTATGGCTGAACTGCCGAAGATAAGATTGATGCCTCAAACACCTCCATTTTACCATACAGCTTGTGACTATTTCGGTCCGTATAAAGTCAAAATTGGAAGAAATAAAACCACTAAACACTATGGTGTTTTGTTTATTTGTCTGAACACTCGGGCAGTTCATTTGGAACTTGCAACAGACTGTTCAACAATGGAATTCATCCAAGTACTCCGAAGATTCTTCGCGATTAGAGGTTACCCTTCATTAATGTTGAGCGATAATGGAACACAACTGGTCGGCGCAGAGAGCGAACTGGCAAAGATGATCCAAGGTTGGGATGTGAAGAAACTCAAGGAGTATGCAGCAGATAAAAGAATGGAGTGGAAATTCATTACTTCTAATGCCCCACATCAAAACGGATGTGCCGAATCGTTAGTAAAAAGTTGTAAATTAGCCCTTAAACAAGCCATGGGAGATAACCTTCTCACACCATTTGAATTGCACACCGTACTGCTTGAAGTAGCAAATCTGGTAAACCAACGACCAATTGGTAGACCAACCAACGACCCCGATGATGGTACATACCTATGTCCGAATGACCTTTTATTAGGAAGAGCTTCCTCGCATGTTCCACAAGGACCATTCCTGAAGACAAAGAACCCGCGTCATAGAGTTGAATTTCTACAACAGATTCTTGACTCGTTTTGGAAACGATGGACCAGAGACATCTTCCCCTGTTTAGTTTCACGAAAGAAATGGGATGTTCAACGACGCGATGTCAAAGTCAACGATATTGTCATGTTAATTGATTCGAATGCGGTACGAGGCAATTGGACGATCGGAAGAATCATTGAAGTTCATCCAGGTAAAGATGGAAAAGTTCGAAATGTAACAGTAAAAACACAAAATGGTAATTACCGAAGACCTATTACTAAAATCTCAGTTATTCACCCCGTGGACGGGGAATAGAATGAGAACAATGTCCTCATTGGGGTGGATGATGTTTCGCCAATTTAAAAATAGATAAATAATTACGTCATTGAACAGACAAAGTCACGTGACAGAAAAGAGCGGGAAATAAACACGTTGGTTTTAAGCTGTTTACTCGAGGTTTAACGATCAGAAATAGGTTTATATTTGGTGTATTGTAAAGTGATATAGGCCAAAGAAGTAAGTTCATGTTGTTTATTATTACTAATTTACTTTATTCAGTAGATAATTCTTGTATTTATACTTTTAGATCGAATATTACTGCTACTATTAAATACTACAACTATTATACGATATTTGGAAATTATTTGTGGTCACTTTACAAACCGGTAATTCTGATTCTGGCGAGCCAATCATCCTCGGGTACATAAATAACCCGTATAAGGTAGTAAAAAAAACACATTAAAACTATCGTCATCAGCAACCCTAGTTTTTCATAAAATTTCAAACGCATAAAAATATTTAAAAAATTCAAAATAATCATATAATTCATCTTAGCCGTATCTGGTCAAAACACACACACTTCGTTACCAAGGTCAATATGTACAAATCAAACCACATTTTGCCCATATACGGTAAAAAAAGCCTTGACAATTTTATTCAAGGTCAAAATCAAACCACAATTTACCCATATACGGTCAATACAGGAAACCTTGACAATTTCGCAACATTTTACTACATCTACGATGGCAGCCAACAACGACTTTTTAACCTTCATCGAATTATACGGCGTTGAATTGAACGACAATAATGTACTGCAATACAACTCCTTATTTGCAGAATTTAATAAATCCCGAACACAGGGGGAAAGCTTGGAAAGAAATTTCATCAAATGGAGCAGAAATTACAAATCCGAGAATATCCCTTCCAAACAACTAACCCCTGTATATGCTAGCCTACCCTCCGACCTTGCGAAAGTAAAAGATGAAAATCGTACGGTTGGAAATTTCTACAGTTTCACCCTTGATCAGATTGCAAACGACACGCGCGGTACATCCCAATTCGACATTGACGAACTTCTGAATAATTGCAGTCAACCACAACAAAACCCGTTGCCAATGGACACAACCCAAGAAATCGATAACACAGAAACCCTACAAAATTCAACAACCCAAACGGCGCCAACAACGATAACAAACAACGAGCAAAACACAGCCAAACAAAACCAAAATGAAACCGACGGTATAGAAATAATACCTGCACGACAACAGCCGAAAGGAAAAAATATTCAACAACTAAAAAACGCATACATGGATTTACACAAACGAAAGAAAACAATGCCGTGTACTGTTGTGCCAACAAAAGAACGAAAAACGGTTGGAAGACCAACACGTACTGATATTTTAACAAAAATCGCAAATGATCCACCGGACTTTAAGACAACAAACAAAATATACTGTAAAGATCTTATTCTACTGAACAACAAAAAGATTGAAAAAAAACGGAAAACTATTTTAACCAAATATAATCATAATCTCCGCGTTAGAAACAGTAAATATTTTACTGTTTTGAATATCTTAGTGAATGTGGACTGCAGAAAGAAACATTAATTGAACCATATATTAATGAAAAATAGATAAATATGTAAATAAATATTGAAAATTTATTAAATATTTGTTAATTTTTGTTAAAATTTGTTAATTTTTCTCAGAATATGTTAATTTGTATCGAAAACAACCATAAAACCGGAAATCTCCGGACGGATGCGACGTCTTACAACCCTGTAACCACACAAGGGGCGGCGCCATACTCCAGTCTCCAGTCCACAATTTCATGAGTCCAGTTTCTTCAATCCAGTCTTTTTTGTCATCTGTTAATCAAGATACATGCTAAAAACTGGACTGTCATATCTGGATTCCGGGCTAGAGAATGGAGCATGACGCCGCCCCTTTTTAAGTCACAAGGCGCCGTCCTCTTTTCGCGCATAAGAACCGCGCCAAATTCAAAACCGATCACTTCGGTGGACCATGGCTTCGGAGTAACATCTCCGTCACGCATGCGCACACGCGCGACGACCACACATAATGAGGGTTGTCCAATACTGTAGCAAGCATACGGACGGTTAGTTTGGTGAAAATATTTTTACCATCGGTGTCCATCCGTACCGATGGAAAAATGAATATACCATCGGTAAATAATGAATGTTCACCGGTACCGATGGTAAGCCAATTCACCATCGGTAAATAGAGATTGTCCATCGGTACCGATGGAGAAATGAATTTACCTTCGGTAAATTTGAAAAGTCCGTTGGTGAATGAGGTCGTTAGCAATATTGCTATGGCATAAGGTAGCCCTCCAAAACACTGTCCGTCGGTACCGATGGTAAGCCAATTCACCATCGGTAAATAGAGATTCTCTATCGGTACCGATGGAGAAATGAATTCACCATCGCTAAATTTGTAAAGTCCGTTGGTGAATGAGGTAGTTAGCATTATTGCTATGGCATAAGGTAGCCATCCAAAACACTGTCTGTCGGTACCGTCGGTACCGATGGTAAGCCAATTCACCATCGGTAAATAGAGATTCTCCATCAGTACCGATGGAGAAATGAATTCACCGTCGGTAAATCTGAAAAGTCCGTTGGTGAATGAAATATTTAGCATTATTGCTATGGCATAAGGTAGCCCTCCAAAACACTGTCCGTCGGTACCGTCGGTACCGATGGTAAGCCAATTCACCGTCGGTAAATAGAGATTGTCCATCGGTACCGATGGAGAAAAGAATTCACTATCGGCAACTTTGTAAAGTCCGTTGGTAAATGAAATAGTTAGCATTAGTGAGAGAGGCTAAGGTAGCCATCCAAAACACTGTCCGTCGGTACCGTCGGTACCGATGGTAAGCCAATTCACCATCGGTAAATGGAGATTGTCCATAGGTACCGATGAAGAAATGAATTTACCATCGGTAAATTTGAAAAGTCTGTTGGTGAATGAGGTAGTTAGCAATATTGCTATGGCATAAGGTAGCCCTCCAAAACACTGCCCGTCGGTACCGTCGGTACCGATGGTAAGCCAATTCACCGTCGGTAAATAGAGATTGTCCATCGGTACCGATTGAGAAAATAATTCACCATCGGTAAATTTGTAAAGTCCGTTGGTGAATGAAGTAGTTAGCATTAGTGAGACAGGCTAAGGTAGCCATCCAA
This sequence comes from Paramuricea clavata, assembly GCA_902702795.2. Lineage (NCBI taxonomy): Eukaryota > Metazoa > Cnidaria > Anthozoa > Malacalcyonacea > Plexauridae > Paramuricea > Paramuricea clavata. The sequence continues at coordinate 30,067 of CACRXK020003606.1, read as the reverse complement.
AACGCTGTCCGTCGGTACCGTCTGTAGCGATGGTAAGCCAATTCACCATCGGTAAATAGAGATTGTCCATCGGTACAAAAGCTGTTTAATATGAGTCCCAATCAGGACAAAATTCTTAGTCTCTTACACGGTGTATCTCTTAATGATAAAGACAAGGTGATATGGACGAAATCTTTTCAAACTCTACAACAATTCGTCAAAGAAGTATTGAATTTATCCGATGGAGTATGAAGCTCTCCCGGCGGAGATGCGAAGCAATACAAATCTAAGGAGATTGATATCAGATGGTATCCTGACACACAGTCAATAACATTGGCTGGGAGCTGAAAGACGAGCTAAAGCTAAAATTAATCTCCCTAGCTTCGTTTTCAGAGCAACTGGCAAAACCCCCCGAAGCTTCTGACCAAGACGACTTTAGCGACGGACATGAGGGTCATGTTGCTTCGCCTATGCATCCTGATGTTGCCTCGCTTACAAATTCTGATACCACTGGGGACTTACAAAATGTTGTTGAAACAATCAGAATAGAGATGAAAACCCTGAAAAACCAGCTCGCAAAATTTCAAAATGCTACTAACTCGGCAATTAGAGATCTCAGGGAATCGTGTATTAAGATATCTGACGAAGATGAGAACGAGAATAAAGATGAAGAATTAAAAGACCTACGGCAGGAAAATGCGAAAATAAAGGATGAAAACAAAGCCTTAACTGAACGCATCAACGATCTTGCATACACTTTAGCAGATTTGAATAACAAAGCTAAAATTGCGGAAAACGAAAAGGCGAGCTTGGTTTGTATCCTACAGGATGATTCTAAATATGCCTCAATAGCCAAACCAATTTAACCAAATCAGCAAACAGCTCAATGGCTTCTACAAGAAAACCGACATGGCAAAAAGAACCGCGTGAACAGCCCAAGGAAAATACTAACTGCCGATAAACCTGAAATGACTGATTTCGCCGGGACAAATAAATATAACCTATTACAGATTTTATCAGAATCACAGAAGTAACGAGGCAGTTTCTCCTGCTATAAATGAAAGCTACCAGAGCCCAACCCTTGAAAAACCAAAAGGACAATCGAAGGAAAACTCAATGAGAACTAAACCTAAACATAATCAGCAGAATAGTGGATCAAATTCTACTGAAAGCCCAATAGCCATCCTGGGCGACTCCATGATCAAAATGCTCAATCCATCACGGTTACGGCGCTCGATCGGCAGAAAGACGATAGTAAAGACATTTCCTGGAGCATCGGTTACTGATATGAAGCATTATGTGAAGCCTACTCTTGAAAAGAACCCCGAACTCATTGTGCTACACGTCGGGACGAATGACATCCACCAGAAAGAACCAGAAGAAATTGTCAAGGAAATGGAATCTCTTTGTACAGGTATAGTAACGAACAGTTTAGCTAAAGTTGCTATTTCGGAAATCATACAAAGAGAAGACGAATCAAGGAACATAAAGATAAAGAACACGAATAATCTTTTAGCTAAGCTTTGTAGTAAATACAAGTGGGCAATTGTCCAGCATGGTAATATTAACATATCTAATCTTCATGCCTCTGGCTTGCACCTGAATATAACAGGTACAGCAACACTAGCAAAGAACTATATCAACTTTTTAAAGCATTGACTAAGTCTTCCAAAGGTCAGTGACCTAGAATACATCTACCATATTTGTAGCATAATTAATAATCCTGACAAAACAAATCTTGAAAATGTAAATCAAACTCCTATGGCAACCTCAAATATTGATAAATTAAGCAATAACTCCTTCAAACAAGATGAATTAGTACCAACAATTCGTGGCTTTAAAATAGCCAGCTTAAATATTACTAGTCTGCCGAAACATATAGACGAATTAAAGTGTCGCAATGAGAAATAAAGAAATTGATGTCCTTGCAATTAATGAAAGCAGAATGGACAACAGTATAGCACCCGAGTTAATAACAATACGTGGCTACAACTGGGTTTCCAAAGATAGAAATAGATTTGGGGGTGGTATTGGTTTCTAATTAGAAATACAATAAATTATTGTCTTAGACCAGACCTAAATGATAATGATCTTGAAATTTTAACAATTGAAATTATTAAAAACAAAGTTATGCCATTTCTAATTACTACATGGTACAGACCGCCAAGCGATTCAATCAGCACTCTATATAAATTTGAGAGTTGTTTAAAATTAATTGATAACGAAGACAAAGAAAGTATTATCTTAGGGGATATTAATTGTGATCTCCTAGACAACAATCCCACGTCACTAGTATCAGAATTGAAATTTATTACAAATCTATATCAATACGAACAATTGATAAAAGAGCCTACTAGGGTTACAAAAGATACTTCATCCCTTATAGATCATTTTTATACAACAAACACCAACCACATTATTTCTAGTGGTGTGACAGCTATCACTATCAGTGATCACTATTTGATCTACGGCATTCGTAAATTTAAAACTTTTAAACAGTCTCCACGGTTTATTGAATACCGGGATTTTAAACACTTCAATGAACAAGACTTTATGTGTAATCTAACATCGTTATCAAATTTGAATCTCATCCATTCTGATCCTAATAAATCTTGGACGATTTGGAAAAACAAATTCCTAGAGATTGTAAATATACATGCCCCGCTTAAAAGACGCAAAGTATCCAGTAAACAAATACCATGGTTAACGAATGATCTTATTTTAAAAAAGCGGGAGAAGACATATTTAAAACGCAAAGCAGTGTTATCAAAGTCTATGACTGACTGGTCCGACTACCGCCATGCAAGAAATCGTTATAATAAACTAGTGAAAGATACAATCCGCAGTCATTTTCAAAATAAATTACATAATAACCAAGGTGATCTTAAAAAAACCTGGAAAACGATTAATGAGTTAATTAATAAGTCTAAAAAAGAGAATACAGTTCTAGAAGTAAGAATTGATTCTGTTGAAATTACTGATCCGATAAACATCTCAAATGCATTTAATAAGAATTTTGTTGAAATGGGAGATAAACTTTCGAATGATATACCTCAATCAAATGTAACTCCTGAAAAGCATCTCTAAAGCATCCGGCAACGATGGAATTTCAGCCAAAATTTTGAAAATCGCAGCTCCAGCAATTACTCCATCCATTGTATCAATTTTTAATCAATCAATCGCAACTGGTATATTCCCATCTGATTGGAAAGTCGCTAGGGTAGCTCCAATACACAAAACAGGAGCTAAGCACGATATGGAAAATTACAGACCGATATCTGTTATTTCAATTATAGCGAAGATCATGGAGAAACTGATACATAATCAATTATATGACTATCTTATAGCTTCAAACCTACTAACAAATTCCCAACACGGCTTTAGACCATGTCATTCAACAACCACAGCTCTATTAGATATTACTAATAGATGGTACCAAAACATGGACGTAGGACAATTAAATGGAGTTGTATTTTTAGATTTAAAAAAGGCCTTTGATACTGTTGACCACGACATTCTTCTAAAAAAAATAAAAATTTATGGCATAAAAGACATGGCACTCTGTTGGTTGCGATCATATCTATCAGACAGAATCCAATATTGTCAAATAAATGGTCACCTGTCAGATCCCCTAACCGTGAAAACCGGAATACCACAAGGCTCGGGATTAGGCCCATTATTGTTTTTGATCTATATTAATGATTTTCCAAAATGTTTAAGACACACTAGACCAGATATGTTTGCCGATGACACCCAAATTGCAACATCTAATAGCGATATTAATGTAATCTTAGAGAATCTTAACACAGATTTAATAAATGTTTCGACTTGGATGTCAGCTAATAAATTAACTTTGAACAATAAAAAAACGGAGTTCATGGTTATAGGTAGCAATAAGCGACTTGGCCAAATAGTCCAAGAACCCTCAATTTGTATGAGAGGCAAAGAGATTAAAAAGGTTAATACAACCAAGTCGCTTGGCCTAATGATTGATGATACTTTATGCTGGTCGGCCCAAGTTGAAAAAATTACAAAAAAAGTTAACTCGGGACTCAGCATTATTAGAAGACTGCGGGATATTGTTGATTATAATACTTTAATAACTGTTTATAAATCAATAATCCAACCACACTTTGATTATTGCTCACAAGTTTGGGGTTGCCTAGGAAAGGTTTTATCAGATAAACTTCAGCGTCTCCAAAATAGAGCGTTTCGTATTATTACCGGTGAAGGATATGAAACGCGATCAAAAGATATTCAAATCAGGGCAGGATTTTCAGATCTGCAAACAAGAAGGGAACAACAACTTGCTACATTAATGTATAAGATTAAACATAAAATGCTTCCAAACTACCTGCAGGATATTTTCATCAATACGCAAGAAGCCCATAATCATAACACTAGGCATAGTGAATTTAATTATACATTACCAATGCCAAATACTAATGCTATGAAAAAATCATTGGCCTACAGAGGTGCCGAGACTTGGAATGCTCTCCCAATTGACCTGAAGTCGTTAGGAAGTATAGCAACTTTTAAGAGTGGGGTAAAACAATGCAGATTGATATAATGTTAAGTCACAAAAAAATTTTATATTTATAGTAGTTAGCACACGGCCTATTGGAAGATCACTTTTTTTCTGGTTGTTTTTGTAAATAATATATTTTTAATATAATGTGAAATAGTACCGTGTTTAAATAAATAAATAAATAAAGTTGAAGGTACCGATTGAGAAAAGAATTCACCATCGGTAAATTTGTAAAGCCCTTTGGTGAATGAACTAGTTAGCATTAGTGAGAGAGGCTAAGGTAGCCATCCAAAACGCTGTCCGTCGGTACCGTCGGTAGCGATGGTAAGCCAATTCACCATCGGTAAATAGAGATTGTCCATCGGTACCGATTGAGAAAAGAATTCACCATCGGTAAATTTGTAAAGTCCGTTGGTGAATGAAGTAGTTAGCATTAGTGAGACAGGCTAAGGTAGCCATCCGAAACGCTGTCCGTCGGTACCGTCGGTAGCGATGGTAAGCCAATTCACCATCGGTAAATACAGATTGTCCATCGGTACCGATGGAGAAATGAATTGACCATCGGTAAATTTGAAAAGTCCGTTGGCGAATGAGGTAGTTAGCATTATTGCTATGGCATAAGGTAGCCATCCAAAACACTGTCCGTCGGTACCGTCGGTACCGATGGTAGGCCAATTCAGCATCGGTAAATAGAGATTGTCCATCGATACCGATGGAGAAATGAATTGACCATCGGTAAATTTGAAAAGTCCGTTGGTGAATGAGGTAGTTAGCATTATTGCTAAGGCATAAGGTAGCCATCCAAAACACTGTCCGTCGGTACCGTCGGTACCGATGGTAAGCCAATTCACCATCGGTAAATAGAGATTGTCCATCGGTACCGATGGAGAAAAGAATTCACCATCGGTAAATTTGTAAAGTCCGTTGGTGAATGAAGTAGTTAGCATTAGTGAGACAGGCTAAGGTAGCAATCCAAAAAGCTGTCCGTCGGTCCCGTCGGTAGCAATGGTAAGCCAATTCACAATCGGTAAAATAGAGATTGTCCATCGGTACCGATGGAGAAATGAATTGACCATCGGTAAATTTGAAAAGTCCGTTGGTGAATGAGGTAGTTAGCATTATTGCTATGACATAAGGTAGCCCTCCAAAACACTGTCCGTCGGTACCGATGGTAAGCCAATTCACCATCGGTAAATAGAGATTCTCTATCGGTACCGATGGAGAAATGAATTCACCATCAGTAAATTTGTAAAGTCCGTTGGTGAATGAAATAGTTAGCATTAGTGAGACAGGCTAAGGTAGCCATCCAAAACGCTGTCCGTCGGTTCCGTCGGTAGCAATGGTAAGCCAATTCACCATCGGTAAATAGAGATTGTCCATCGGTACCGATGGAGAAATGAATTGACCATCGGTAAATTTGAAAAGTCCGTTGGCGAATGAGGTAGTTAGCATTATTGCTATGGCATAAGGTGGCCCTTCAAAACACTGTCCGTCGGTACCGTTGGTACCGATGGTAAGCCAATTCACCGTCGGTAAATAGAGATTGTCCATCGGTACCGATGGAGAAAAGAATTCACCATCGGTAAATTTGTAAAGTCCGATGGTGAATGAAATAGTTAGTGAGAGTGGCTAAGGTAGCCATCAAAAACACTGTCCGTCGGTACCGTCGGTACCGATGGTAAGCCAATTCACCATCGGTAAATAGAGATTGTCCATCGGGACCGATGGAGAAATGAATTCACCATCGGTAAATTTGAAAAGTCCGTTGGTGAATGAGGTAGTTAGCATTATTGCTATGGCATAAGGTAACCATCCAAAACACTGTCCGTCGGTACCGTCGGTACCGATGGTAAGCCAATTCACCATCGGTAAATAGAGATTGTCCATTGGTACCGATGGAGAAAAGAATTCACCATCGGTAAATTTGTAAAGTCCGATGGTGAATGAAATAGTTAGTGAGAGTGGCTAAGGTAGCCATCCAAAACACTGTCGGTCGGTACCGTCGGTACCGATGGTAAGCCAATTCATCATCGGTAAATAGAGATTGTCCATCGGGACCGATGGAGAAATGAATTCACCATCGGTAAATTTGAAAAGTCCGTTGGTGAATGAGGTAGTTAGCATTATTGCTATGGCATTAGGTAACCATCCAAAACACTGTCCGTCGGTACCGTCGGTACCGATGGTAAGCCAATTCACCATCGGTAAATAGAGATTGTCCATCGGTACCGATGGAAACATTAATCCACCATCGGTAAATACGCACAGTCCGTTGGTGAATGACGTAGTTATAAGGCAACCCCGTATCCAGGGTGTTATGAAGCCCCCAAGCTCTCTCTTGTTAGCCTGGGTGCGAGGTTGAGTATCAGGTAGTCCTCAAAAACGTTGTCCGTCGGTACCGACGGTACCGATGGTAAGGCAATTCACCGTCGGTAAATACGTATTGTCCGTCGGTAGAATCGTCTGGAACAACGATGCGAAAATGTATTATATGATTATACTATACTGTATATTGTGATTTCGTGCGGATGGAGACAGAGATCATCAACATTGATACACGATGCGTAAATGCGCTATAACTACTTATTATATATAAACGCTAGCTATAGTCTCTATAGGATAGGACCTACAAATATTTGTCGTTTAATACCGATTAGCATTTTATATATACATGTAGTGGCTTCAGGGAATTATTACATGCAATTTATTCACGCCGTTTAAGAAGTTCGGTTTATTAAATTCTTCGCAATGTATCAAATATATAAACGCGTACAGGTCCTACTAAGTACTGGTCATTAGCAACAGACTACAACAGATTAAACACGTTTGGAGAATATAATAATATATAGCCTACAATAGTGAAAATATATAATCATAGCCGCACGTCTATGCCCATAATATACAGGGTGTATAAAAAAAAGCGCAATCCTCGACTGAAATGTAAATTGCTAAACAAATAATAGACGAAAACGTTAAAGTTTACATTCATTTTAAAGCGTAGCCATTCAGCTTTCTAACGGTGGGTTGTTTCTTAAATTTGACTCATTGGTTCGCGGGTAATAATACTTTACGTTATTGCGATTGGAGATTAAAAAAATTGAGATGGAATAACAAATCGTTCTCATGAAAATAACTGATTTTTTCATTAAAACAAAAAAATGTTGCATTTTATTAAATGGATTGTAACAATAAGTATAATTACGGCTTTTCTTCCACTATTTTTAACTCAGTTTGAAACTTCAAATGCGATATAATTTTGGCTTGGACCATCTAAGCTGACTGACATCAACTTGCTATAAGTTCTGTTTACATTACATCGCAATTCGATGACACTCTGGCTCAGACACCAGAATGTTTTGACGATTTTTAGCATTCGTTTAGGATTTTCAAACAACCTGGTATCTTTTAAAATACTTTTAATTTGTTCTTACGTGGTTTTCCAGATGTAGTGACGACAACATTAATGTTTAAAGAAGAAACTTCTAACATTTAAACCGACTAAACAATAACATAGTAAACTTGCATAATTAAACAGCAACTAAAAATGATAGGTTTTACTAAATCTTTTCCTGTGCAATTATTACTAGCATTGGAGACAAGGATAATAGTTTGTTTGAAAGAGAAAAGAACAGGCTTTGAAGTAAGCCTAAAAGCGTTTAACTAGAAATAGTATTTCGAAAGTTATTAAGCACAAAAGATGAATTGCGTTTATTTTGATACACCCTGTATAGGAATACAGAATCAGTGTTTTTCAAATATGGGATAGTCTTCCTTTAGTCACCCAGGAAAAAATATAATTTAAAGACAGTGCGGGTCATGACTCTCGACTACAATATGCGCACAGCCATAAATTATTAATTAATATTGATTAATTTGCCCACAAAATATTTAGTAGACTGCAGGTAAGGCATGATTGAAATATTTTAATTAAGAATGCTTCGAAAGGCAGGACAGTGTGACTGAATTAATTCCGCTCTACTTATTATGGTATTGAGCGCTCTTCTACCTTACGTCAACCCAGCGCAAGCAGAAAGATGTTGTCTGCCGCGGCTGGGTCTTGAACCCGCGACCTTCGAATTACTAGATCAGGGGCGGATTTAGACCGTTGCAACCGTAGCATATGCTACGGTCAGATTTTCCACAGGCCAGTTCTAACATGGTTCAATAATTCATAAAATCAATTTAAAATATAATTTAGCGACACTTTATTTACTTTTCCTTGTTTATATTTCAAGGCTTTATTTTTATTTAGTTATGTACGAAATGATGACATTGATACATACGTAACATTGTTTTAAGAATTCCCGCCCGAAAATACGCTTGTAATTGCCCGTTTGCGGGTCATTACGCAATGGACTATAGGATAGAAAATAGCATCCTTCAGAAATACACCGCATGCAGCGTGTTGCCCATGTATGGCCAATTTTGGCTACGGTCAGATTCGACCTTAATGAATCTGACCGTAGCGAAAATTGGCATATACGGCATTCTGATTGGTTTGCTACGGTCGAACGTAGCAAACCAATCAGAATGGGGCAAATGCTATAGTTTGCTACGGTGGCATGAAATTGGCTACTGCTACAGAACGATGGAAATATCTGATATTTGTGTTTGGCTCATCAACAACATGCTGAGGGAAGCCACAATACGGTTGTGCGCATTTCGAAATGAAAGCCGTCGTAAAGAATACTACTACAAATAAGTCGAGTTAGAAATAGAATCAGATAGTAAAACGAATCATTTCCGGGCAGGTAAAGCCTTGTGAATAATGAGATGCACATGAATATTTTAATATGAGTTTATACTGTAGTGTTCGCTATTAACCGACTTCTCTTTAAGAGTTTGTGCGCGTATGTACAGTATACCTGCTTGTATCGGAATGAATCTCAGGGCAAGCAAAAACTCCAGCGAAACCGCGGATAGAGTCGTAGGATTTTTACTCTTACTAAAACTTCCTCACTGAGTGTCAGTTTAATTTACAGTTTAAACATGGACGAATAGACACACATGCATGCGTTGAAACATCATTTATATATACAACTTACATGGCCTATATTAAATTATGTTTGTTTGTATTTTTGTCATTTTAATTGAGCGAAAGGTTATTATCACACGTTAAAGGTTTTTTATAAAACATTTCGTGTGAGAAAGGATCAATATTAAAGAACTGTCTGTATTAAAGTGATGCTAAATGCCAACTTCGAACGAGAATTGAAAATTATCCCTTTGCACTTCAAAAGTAGCGAAGTCGGTAAAAACAAGGAAGCCAATCAACTGTTGTTGTTACTTTAATATTTTGATTGACATGTTTTCAACAACAAACAAAGATGGGCCATTTAATATTCTCAACAAATAACAATTCTAGGTTTGATTTCTAATTTTCGGGCGAATATGTATTACTTTGAGACTGATTTCCGCGAGAATTTCTGTTCGTTATTAGTAGCTATCGGTCAGCCAAGTCAGAAAGGCACGTTTTACGCAATAATTATTGCCGCAATACTTTCACACACCCCGGTACTTTTTTTCGAATTTTTAACAAATTAAGTATCTTTAGTGTTATTCCGGTGTTCCGTGCATGTTCCTGGTTTTACTAAAAGCCGAAAATAGGACCGGGCGGAGATCCGGATGAAATTCGAAAAAGGAGCGCAAGCCAGAACCCCTATTTACACACTACTCCTATAGCAGAAATTCTATCTAAATCAGTTGCTTTAGATTTGCTTATCTTTGATAAAATAGAAAAGACTTCGGACGATGTTATAGTCTTCATTTGAAAATTAACTCCATTGTCAAGAGGTTTTATATACACCATATCTGAGCGCGAAGTTATTTTGTCAGCAAGTTTCAGACCAATAGTGATAAAATGTTCATCAGACATCATTATACAGCAGGTAGTTCTTGTGGATTAGTATTCGATCACTCACATTCGAACGGGGACGCTTTTATCTTAAGAACATCCCTTTCATGTATACGCTGTTTTAATTCTGATGTGATCCAAGGCCATTTAAGGATAGGTTCCACTTAGGAAAATTAACCGTGGATTGGAACGGACAAGAACATTTTTCATTGTTTAAAGGCATTAGTTTCAACCCAGAGCTCACAAGACAAAGAAAAATTTTCTTGTCCGTTCCAATCCACGGATAATTTTCCTGAGTGGAAACTAGCCTTTATAGGCCTGTTTTATACGTCGAATTTCGGTCGCGTGGAATGCAATTCAAACAATATAGATAATTGGATTTATGAAATAAATTATATTAATAACAAGCTGAGTTGTTGTACTTGTTATCAGAATAGGGGGCCCCGGGGACAGCTTGGCAAATGCTAATGAGGGCATTTGCATAACCTACCTTATATAAGTTGTTTACGCCAGTAGTTCATTCTCAGTCGTGACATTTAGTCGTTCCCACACACCCCTCACCCACGGGGGTTCTTAGTCGTTCCCATCCCCTCCCCCTTACCCACGCCCATCCGTAGCCTTCCCGGAGGAAGCCCGCAGCCAGCCCCGTCGCTTGGCTCGCTACCCATCGATTGCCCAATCTCAGTTAAGTACCTTTCCCTGTTCATGATCTGGCACCTCGTGCCAGATCATCACAATCCTTCGTCCGTCGCATCGTCCTTCCCGTCCTTGTGTTCGCGGCAATCAGCGTCAACAATCGGCCCAAACTCGTGTGTGTGTCATAAGTCGTTCTTTATACAGTGTCTCTTTCGGAGCGGGTCTTGGTGCCCTTGCTCATCTCCACTTCCTTAGGAAGTGTGATTGTGGTACTATAGGGGAGAGGTGTTGTTCTCGGCACTCGAGAACAGCTAGGTTAAATGTAAATACGTTACCAAGTCGTCGATACCTAATTTGTGAACTTGGCCATGACTAAACGCAAACTCTCGACTCACGGTCATGGCTTCGACCGAACTTCCTCTTCAGTGGTACTACAAACCGCCAAGTCACTTATCAGATATTTGCCAGTTACGACCGAAGCGAGCTTGTTAATGAAGCTTAGTGAGGTTTATTTGAAAGTTTACGAAAAACATAAACTAAGCTGTGATCACTAATGCCGATATTGTAGGCGGAAACAGCGGAAGTTTTATTTGTAGGGCACCGCATTTTAGTAGTGTGCCTGGTTAGTTGATTTTCTTTCACTGAATCGAATGGTGGTATTATTGTCTTCATACCATGCACTGAACTCAAGATGTGAACATGCAAAGGTTGGCAGCTTCTAGCGAGAAAGAGTTTCAAAATTTATTTTAGCCGTTTACGGGGAAATAGTAGATTTAATTTAATATTTTCTGGTTTCTTTTTAAAATGTTGCTGTGTTATGGCTAGTTTATACCGTATCTGGCTTCATACGAAAAAAAATAAAAAGTAAAAATTTGATGGTTCAATGGTTGAAAATCCCCCAAAATGGCCTCGATTACAAACGAGCAATTAATTTTAATTATATATTTTGAACGAAATTAGCTATACGCTATAACAATTGCCAATCCTATAAGCTAATGACACGTACGCAACACGTACCTATTGTTAGTATAGGTAATAGTGCTGTTTCGAGTGAAATTTGGAGAAAACACGCACAAGTGAGTTTTCAAAGACGATCAAATGTGCAATTTGAAGTCTTTGAAGAACTCATGAGTGTATTTTTTCCAAATTGCAACGAGAAACTACACTATACTATAAGTTACTATCGCAAGGTAAAGTGCTGCCTTAGGGCAGGTTACCGCTGAGTAGCCTGAGTTACTTTTGTTGAGAAGACTCAACCACTGAAATGTATATAGCCTACATGGAAACATTGTTAATAATATACATGAAAGTTTACACGCACGTTTCGATACAACCTGTGCATTCACCTACGCCATATATTGTTTCCAATGCGTGTTAGCAAACCTTCTCAGTATATGTGTTCCTTGTAACTAAATTGTTACATTCACGTACTAAATTGTTGTATTCGATTAAAAGTGTGCAAAAAGTCGTAAAAAAAGTGAACATTTGTATAGCTACTATCTGGCGGCGGATTTTTCCTGATTGGCTAAATTGAGTAACTTTTCATCTATATTATTAAACCATTAACATAACTACATGCAGGTGAGCGTTAGGTAACTTTGGTACCTATCGCTGGTTTATTAAGTTTTAATATTATTTTATTTTATTTTAGGCAAGCCTATACCTTTAAGTTTTCATGAATTTTCACGGCTTCAATTTCTTCTTCTTCGCCCTGGTTTTCGCTTATGGCATGCAGAGTCGGGAAGAAAACAAATTGCAAAATGACATGGTGTTTATTTAAAATTATTCTGGATAAAAGCAGTTCTCACTTCAATGTATTATCTATTGAACAGGCCAATGAGTCTTAATAAATTTCATCAAGCCATTTGTTGAGCTATCGTGCGTTGTGACAGTTTCATTTCCTTCCAGCTCTGGCTGTATCACCTTTGCCAGTTGTTTCCCCAGCTCGACACTACAAAAATGATTAAGGAAAGCTCGTTATATTTTCCACTGTCAAAAGAATGACAAAAGAAACGTTCGGAAAGGCACAGAACATATGTTAAAAGGTAACGCCGAATACACGTTACAGTTTTACTTTAATATTATGTTCCATTAAAAATGTTTATCACTTGTCGCAAGAGTATGCTGCAGGCTTCAAAAACGATCAAGAGTTAAGGTGATAAATGTTTAATATTATATGGCTTTATAAAAGAAGATCCATAACACTATACACCCTTCATGTAATATTTCAGATCCGATTATGAGGACTGGACTAGATTTCAAGTCCGCGCACTGAGGCGAAGCTGAGGCCTGGGTCAAAACGCGAGGACTTTAAATCTAGTCGGGCCGGATTGGAGGACTCGAAAAGACATGTCATACGAATAAATCACTATTCAAAGTGAAGTAAATTATTTTTGACCCAGTCTAACTTATCCAGTATTATCATGTCAGCAAAATAAAGCAATATGGTTGGCTAATTTACCATGATCGAGTTTGAGATATACAGGATGTATAAAAAAACAGATTTGAAAGCATAGTATAGCGTAGTATTTTCATGTATGGCAGGACTTAATTTGGGATTTTATTAGTCCTGTTGTCTGTGCCTTCAATTGTTTATTATAATAAAAAAAAATTGCTCTCAATTTCGCAAAACAGCTATTAGTATCCAGTTGTTGATGTATATAGCTTCTTTGGGTACTTATAATGTAGAATAATGAAAACAATTTCTGGAAGTCAAACTTTGTGAACCGGGGGTGTGTCTTTTCCAAGAAACTAAAAATGGCTTCCGCACAAAATTTAAAAGCATCATATTTTGAGTTAATACATGGAAAATTTGTTGGGTTTTAATTACTGTACAAAATTTCAGACAATTTGCTTTAGTTTAAGCCCTTTAACTATTCACGCAAATTTACATTTTCCCTAAAAATCAGCTATTTGCATGCTTGATTAATGCCTTTGCCTAATTTGCATATGTCAGCAATATGCAAATTAGGTAAAGGCAATAATCTTAACGGACCAACTTCAAGCTCTTTTCCTGCAATATCACCTGCAGACACCACGCATGAAATGTTTCACTTATCGCCCGTTTCGTGTACTGATATTAAACGAATCATCATGTCTATGCCTTCAAACAAAACACCAGGACCGGACAAAGTTAGTATGAGTGTTTTAAAAGATTGCCTTCCTGTTGTTCTTGGTCCAATTACCAACATTATCAATTGGTCCTTCGCCACATCAACGTTCCCAGATGAAATGAAACTAGCTGAAGTTATTCCCTTATTAAAAGACGGTGATCACGAAGTTGCTTCAAATAATCGCCCTCTTTCCCTCCTAAATACTGTTTCAAAAATTTGTGACAGAGCTGTCCTCAACCAATTCAATTCCTATTTAAACACGCAACAAACGACTTAGTGTACAGCAAAGCGGCAACAAAAAACAGCACTCTACTGAAAGTTTAAACTTATTAATTACCGATCATCTATTGGATGCAATGGACAACAAGAAACTATCTGCTGTTATTTTAATTGACCTCTCAAAATATTATTTTAATTGACCTCGCCTTTGATAGTATCAGTAATTCAATCTTATTAAAAAAACTAAGTGCTATTGGAGTATCCCAGGAAACAGTTAAATGGTTTGAAAGCTATCTAACCCGACGTTTTCAAAAAGTCCGCATTGGTTCATCTTTGTCTGCAGCTCTCCCTATTACCCACGGTGTACCGCAGGGGGCTTTTGCATATATACAAACGACCTTCCAACAGTGACGCAATCATGTGATCTGAACTCGTTTGTTGACGATTCCAAGATATCTCTGACATTCTCTGTCAAAGAAGTGTCAGACGCCAAATATAAACTTGAGACTGACCTTCGCCTTGTAGCCGAATGGTGTTGCAAAAATTCATCATCGATTAATCCCGAGAAAACCAAGTTTCTGTTAGTTGGAACGCGACAGTCACTAAATTCACTATCAGATAATATGTCTTTGAATTTTTTAAATAAGACAATCGTTCCTGTGTCTTCCATAAGCGACCTTGGAATAATCCTGGACCGCAACTTGACATATAACGAACATATAACCCAGCTCTCATCAGAGTGCATGGCTAAACTGTATCAAATTAACCATGTCAAACATTGTTTTGATCAAAAGACGCTGATTTATATCATCTGCGCGGCAGTTATGGGTAAATTATACTACTGTTCAACAGTTTGGTCAAATACGAGTTCTTCAAATATTAAGAAACTACAAGCCGTCCAAAATTTTGCGTGCAGAATTATAGCTAATGGGAAAAAATTTGATCATATTACACCAATCCTTAATTAAAGATATTGGTTGGCTCCCTGTTAAAGGGCACCTGTTGTTCAAAGGTTTGGTCATGATCTACAAATGTATAAATAGTCTCGCTCCAACATATCTGTGCGACCTATTTCTTAAACGTAAGGAACTAAACAATCGCGCCACAAGAAACACTGAAGCACTACATATTCCCCTATTTTCAACCACCACAGGACAAAGAAGTTTTCGATATAGAGCTGTTGGGTTATGGAATAGTTTAGACAATGAGTTGAAAATCGATATTTTGAAACTTGAATATTTATAGTATATATAAACACTAGTTTAACATGCATGCAAGAATCTTATTCTTATTGAAATTTATTTTATTGCGCTACATTTAAACTTTTTATAAATTCTTTTTGTAATTATTTTTATAAACATTAATTAATCTGTCAAAAGTATCACTTGTAAATAAGTATTGAAAAGACCTGCGGGCAATACTTCCAATAATAATAATAATAATAATAATAATAATAATAGTGATGCCTCTGGCTAATAGGAGCGGACGTACAGCGGATAAATAACGCGGGTTGCGAAAACAGCAGTGGATCACAGAAATGAAAATGGATGTTTTACATATAACTATCTAAGGCGCTTAATTTAATAGGCAATACTTTTTCTTTAAATTAACTTCTTTAAACCGCTAAAGCAACTACCTTAAAAATCACGAAATTAAAGTGCGGCCTCGAAAACATATCCAAGAAAACAAATTGGGAGTCACGTGCTTCTTTTTCAACTACACAAAGTAATATGCTATTTTAGAGAGAATTTTGTACCCGCAAGTTGCAATTTAATAACGCACTATGTGTTACCAAAACTGACATAAATTGAAAGAAGAAACATCAAAATAGACGAATATCCTCATATCTGCTGCATAAAACCTAGCGAGGTATCCAAGGGTAGTGCAAAGTTTCAAATTGAAAAAGACACTGCAAGAACGATAGGGTCGCCGACAACCTGGAACAGTAAGAGCATGCAGGCACAGGCTGAAGCAGGCATAGGCTAGAGTTAGCACGTTATTAAACAATGTGGATTAGAACAACGTTTTTAAGAGATAAAAAATCCCTTGTCACTCCCTTCGCAACTCGTTCATTAAGTGTTGAATTGCAAGAGCTCTGTTTTGTAAAGATGACGGTTTACGAAATAAACCAGTTACCATAGGCATCTCATCTCATTATATATTGTTTTTATACGTTTGGCACATGAGTAGCGCGATGTTTGAAACAAGCCTAACACATCAGAAACGTCGTGCCTCGTGAAACTGATATAATTTATTTATTTATTGTGATGCAACACGCGACAACTCGAAATTCGAATTGTTTCAACAACAACGAAATCGAAAACGTTTCAACAACAAAAGAGGCGAACAAACTCTCAAACTTAATCGCTAATTTTCCGACTAGTCATGTTATCAGTTTTATTTTCAGTTGAACGACGAAAGGTTTTGATCATTGGTTATCCGGTCCCGACCGTGCAATGGAACCTGAGCCCGTGAAATCGCCGCACCCAGGGGGTTGCTACACAGCAAGCAAACCAACAGAGAGTACGACCCTCTCCCCCGTGCAGTGAGACAGCCAGGGATGACCTGAACAATCAGATACTGAGCATCTTCATGACAAGTGATCCCTAGTCCTATGATAGTGGATGGACGGAACTGATGTTAACTGACTTTGAATCATCATGAACAACTCCCGAGTCTACCAGAGAGGATGGCTAAATGGCGTGGGTGGGTGGGTCGTGCGTCGTGGTAAAAGTGATATTATATTACGAATACAATTAGAATAAAATGCGGATGCGGACGGATAGACGGCAGACGGACGGACGGATGAGAGGGTAAAAAACGGACGGACAGGAGGGTAAAATGCGGACGGATGAGAGGGTAAAATGCGAACGGACGGATGGGAGGGAAAAATGCGGATATGAAGGTATATCGAGTGGTATTTGTATACTTTACAACTTTCATGCTTAATTTTCTTTGTTAGCTGGGTATGTAGTAATTTAATTTATGCCACTATAATGTGCTGTTTTTCAAGGGCTTTTCGATGCAGTTATCGGTTTAAATATACCTAAAACTCCCGTTGAGATATGACAATTTCCGTATATATACGGCCTACTTTTACGCAAACGCGACTGCAATTGCCACTTTCATGATTTTCTCTGTTAAGACTGTTATCCAGTCGTGTTGTAATCTAATTTTATGCCATGACTGTAATGTGCTATTTTTGAAGCAAGGCATTTTTTAATACCGTGGACTGGTGGGGCATTTGCCCCACTGGGCCCCTTCCTCTGCCCCACAACTGAAAAAAAATGGCCTATTGCCCCAAAGCCAGGTCCCTATAGGACTTGTATGAGTAAATGAGTTTAACATTGAAAAGAAGTTTAAAAAAATAAATTTGTTGGTGACCATACTTAACTGAACTTATGTTATGTTTGAATGTTTAGCATGCAATTTATTACAAATTTCACCATTAAAACTTTCAGTTAAAAATGTGACTGTCCTCAGAATGCACGAAATGCTATTTCAGGGACCCAAATTTTAAAACCATCCCTAGCTAACTCGAGCCTACGGTACTCGGCTCACACCTTCGGCGATCGTATACTATCCTGGGGGAGGGCAAGGAGAGAATGGGCCCTTTGGCAATTTTGCCCCACCCTGACTGAAGAATCCTTAAAAAATGTAGGCCTACTGTTTTAAAGGACTTTTCAATGCAGTTTTCCGTTTAAATAACTAAAATTGGCGCTATGGTATGACAATTTCCGCACGCTAAGTTTTGACGTATACCGCGAGATAACAGACACGATTAAGCACGAAGTTGCAATTATAATTCACGTTTGCGTAAAAGTAGGCCGTACGGAAATTGCCATTTTTCTGCGACTTTTTTTGGTATATTTAAACCGATAATTAATTTCGTTGAAAACCCGTAGGTATATTTAAACGGTAACTGTATTGAAAAGACCTTCAAAAATAGCACATTGTAGCATAAAATTACAAACTACACGACCGGATAACAGAGAAAATTAATCATGATAGTGACAAGGGTTAAGGTTTTAATTGGCATATCCGAATTTTACCCACCTACGGTGTAGACCCCAGCAGAATTTTACCCTCTCATCCGTCCGTCCGCACTTTACCGTGAATATACTATATGCAAATTGTTAAATACGTCCGAATTTATCAATATGATAAATTCGCGGCACATTTTGAACCCCTAACCCTAATCTAACTTTTAAAACCTTTCAATGATTAATAAACTTCTCTTATTTACTAGTAACATCGTACCATAGCAAAAAAAATGGAACGACACAGTTTTCAAAAAAATGGAAAATTCACCATTTAGATTGGTATTTAAATTGTCAAAATAATTGAGTATACTAAAAGAAATCATTTTATGAAATAAAAATTGGGGGTCACCAATGTCTTTTACGAGTTAAATTACTGTAATTAAATTCAACCACCCACAAGTTCAGCGAATCTACCAGCATTTTTGTCAATGTGGCTTCTATAGCTAAAAAGATTCGTGCAAAATTTTGGCAGTTCATGGTATAGTTCGGTTTTAAAATTTTGATGCGAATTACTGACCCACGACGCACGACCCACGACGCACGACCCACGACGCACGCTAAATAGACAATCTCCTACCAAATACCTGCCCAACCTATCCGAAGAAAGTCCGAACAAACCACAGGTCAACATTAATTCAAAAAGGAGGCCACTGCGCCTATTAATAAAACAAACAAAATAAAACAACATTACAAGCCACATGACATAACAGCGAAATGACACCATTAAAACGACAAAACAACAAGTCAAAACATCATAAACACCAGCCAAAAAGCCGAAGTTTGAAAACATTGACAGACAAGAGTACGAACTCATATGGAAAGAAAAACAAACCCGACAAACCTTAAAGACTACGGCAGTAGCACTACCGTAGCCAACGCAGGCAGAGAATCACTAACACAACTCAAAGGACAACGACGACAACACCAATGAAGGCGATCCCCGTGCCCAGAGAGATACAAACACTTCTGAAAAGACAACGGCAGTAACAACCAGTGAAGGCGACCGCCGCGCCTCCGAGAAACATTTAGACACATTAATCTCGAAACCGCAAAAAGATGTCCCCAGCGGACAAAATGCCAACAACACCACTCGCCATCTAGAAATCGGGGAAATTGGCCGGCAGACAATGACGCTGCTGAACACGGATCGCACACCGTAAGGAGGACTTGACACGTGATAGGACCATAGGGTAATGCGGCACCACCTTATCAAACCTGGCTTTATTCCTGGTTAACCAAATGCGGCGGCGAATAATTCCCAACAACTTTACATTCTTGCCATAACCAACAAAAAGATGACAGTTAGAAGGACGCTGGGACTGTGCTCGGAAACGTTTAGAGACAGAAGAATACCAATCAATAAGCTGAATGGGAAATGGACATTCAATAAAAAGGTGGATGAGGGATTCCGTTCGGTCACAGTGACAACGGGTCAACTTGCATTCCAAAGCAAGGGGTTAGGGGTTAGGTGTCAATTGGGACGAGAGTCCTGTTCCTTTCCCCTGTCACGATTTGTATAATCTGTCTTTATTTGCCTTTAATTAGTTTGTATCATCTACAAAGTCACAAATTAATTATATAAAGCGCAGCAAACGATCGGCGGTAGGAAGAATACCATGCGCAATCAGCCAGGAAGTATCCCCAACAGGTCTTATGAAACGCAAGAGAAGAAGGGACAACCAAACACTTGACCAATCGACTGGAAGACCCCAATTCGCTTACTTTTTGACGCATCGATGATGCTTACGATGTTGGTGAGACAGGGTGACTTGCCGAGAGCTTTTCAAGTGTGACCACACAGATTGCCGAGGACAGCAAATGACGTATTCATTGTCCACAAACTTCCGCTCCAGAGCAAACCAAGCCGTCATCACAGATCGATAGAACGTAGGGAGAGCGTCCATAGAATATTTCGGTGGTACCGCCAGAATCAAAATTTGGTGAACAGAGCGACCAGGGAATGCGCGCGTGAGATACTGAGAAAAGAAACTAGTCCACGGCAAGTTGGGACGAAAAATAAGCTTCTTCACCATAACACATGCTGAGACAACATCGTACGATGGACATCCACCACACCTAACCCCCCCCCCCTTGATTAGGTCGAGGAGCGAGCCAGTCATTCCTGTTTCTTCCGCCATACAAACGGAAAATCTCCCAATTGACAGCTTTAATAATTTAATCGGATTCGGATTTTAGCCTGCGAGCAGGCTCTCTTTGAAATTTGAGAGAGAGCCTGCAGGCCTAGCTGATAAAAATGCGCCTGTGCGTTGCTTCATAGACAATCGAGAAGACAGGGACTGGAAACGCTCATGAGAAATATGATGACAAATCGTGATGTGCCTGTCACGTGGCAATTAATAGCGACCTTTAGCATGTCGTTAAATGACAACGGCAACGCGAAGCGGAAGTAAAACCTAGCTTCCGGTAATGATGTGCGCATGCGTGGAATTTGTAATCTGCCGTCGCCTTGCACGCGCCGACGTGAAATTGCTTGTTTTGGCGTTGTTGGAAAACGTGAGTATATATTTTCATTTTTCTCCTCAAATTTTAACTCTGAATGGAGTAAAGTCGTAAATATATTACCTAATACCTTTCGTGAAGTTTATGAAATGTTATTTTGTCCAAGCTATGTGGTTTTGTTTTGTATTTGTTACTTTGAACATGGCTGTCGATCCGAAGAAGAAAAGCACGTAAGTACAATTCATATGTATGAATAGAACAAGAATGCACCACGAAATATGAAAAAAATCGTGGCATTAAAGTGAATGTGTGTGGTTTTTACACTCTTCTCATATTTAGGAAGAGTTTACTGCTCAGATAGGTTGGCGATAAATTTGTGTATAAATGCAAATTGGCTTAAAATTCTGATTTTCATATTTAGCGAAAATAGCCATGGCAACTGGTCATAATTTCGCTGATTAAATTTAAATATCATCAGGAGATAGCATACTGCGGGTAACTTTGCTCCTGCTGATTATAAAGTGGCTTGCTAACTAACTAAATGGTCTTTTGGATAATCTAGTGCAGCTTGCTGTACACCCTGCCTTGTTTACATCTTAACACAGGGGAAAATGGTTGGAAGTATTAACTAGGGATCCAAGGATAGTGTGAAGTTTCAAATTTAAAAAGACACTGCAAGAACTATATAGGGTCGCCGACAACCTAGAAAAGCTTGATGGCTTACACTACGAAATAAACAGTTACCAAAGGCATTTCATCTCATTATTTATTGCTTTTAATACGCTCGGCACAAGAGTAGCGTGACGTTTGAAACAAGCCTAACACATCAGAAACGTGCCTTGTGAAACTGATGCAATTCATCTATTTATTGTGTCACCAACAACCAATTTTTGCATATTCTAAATTTTCATTTGCATTTGCAGCTGTCGCTGAAAGCATCCCCACGAGGCTACTGCTATGCTAAATTTATCTAATAAACTATAATTGAAATAGCTGTATAAGATATGTTATGAATAATAAGCACTACGTCGTTACATCATTAAAAGACGCATTTTATCCTCATCCGTTCCGTATTTTATCCGCAAATCCGTTCCGTGGATCCGCTCCATCCGCTTCCGCATTTTAACTTAATTGTGACATGTTTCACAATAACAAGTTTCATTGACCTTTGACTTTTCCCAGTGTGACGTGTGTCTATTTTCAGCTTTTCGGATGTGTTGAATATAAATATCACTTTAGATTTCAATAGTTTCACAGTTATAGCAGTGTTTAAAACATTTTTGACAAGCTTTGATACAGTTCTGTGTACAGAATACTACAGATTGATTCTCGTAAGATCTGGTAGAGTTATCGTTGCACTGAATACGAGTTTGCACCGTTGACAACGGCGTTGTGCTAGACACTAGACAGTAAACAAAGACACGGTCCGTGAATGTACACGTTGGCTACATGTACCTCCTTGCTTTTTTCTTCTATTGCATAAAGCTTGTTGGCGAGCCAATTAAGCGATTAGCGATAACACGTTGGCGATAACACCTAAACACGTTGGCTATCTCCTCACCTTTCTTATTTATACAAGGAGCTCCAGTGGCGTAACGTTATATCAGGGGGCCCCCGGTTCAAAATTTTCAAAGGCCCCCCCTGTAGAAGTGCCAAAGGCACGAGTCGAGCACCGTATGTGCACAAAGTTTTCTAGGGTGTCCAGGGCATGCTCATCCGGATAATTTTTGAATCTAGACTGTCTGAAATGCCATTTCCTGGACTTTGGGGAGAGATTTTACGGAATTCTGATGGTCAGAAAATAACATTGTAACATATCAGAGGACCTGGCCAATGTTTTTGCTCTATCGCCTAAGCCTGGGGGCCCCTATTTGGCCCATTGGGGTTGGGGGCCCCCGGGTTCTCCCGGTCTGAGCCCATGGTAATTACGCCACTGAGGAGCTCTGACTCAACTGATTCCTTTAGTCTCGTAAGTTTTTTTCTTCGTAAACGCCGTACAAACGTTTACCCGCTTCTGTTTAATAGTTGTTTATGCTTTATTGATCTGATACAAATCTGATGCAATTTTTCGCTCTTTGTACTGAGTATAGCCATCTATTCTGTGATGGCTTAGTACCTTATACAGTCAATGAGAATGTATAATGAATACACGGTCTAAATAATATCGACGGTAATGCATAACATCAATTTATATATTGTATTACTATTATTGCGTAGAATCTCAAAGATTTTCTCAATATTCATGTCTGAAATGTTTATATACTTGAAAACAACACTGTCTCGCTTCTGCCTGCACGTACTGTACCTCTGTATAATGAGTATACCGTGAAAAAATAATATCGGCACTCAAGATTTTCGACTCAATATTTACGTCTGAAATGTTTATACACTTAACTGCACTGTCTAGGCGGTCTAGCTCCTTCCTAGCTCTGTATAATGAATATACCGTCTAAATATTATCGGCACTTATTAAATTGAACGCCCGTAATGGCATACGATCAATTTATATATTGTGTAGATTTTCAAAGATTTACTCAATATTCACGTCTGAAATCTTTATATACTTGAAAACAACACTGTCTCGCTTCTGCCTACGTACTGTACCTCTGTATAATGAGAATACCGTGAAATAATATCGGCACTCAAATGAATGCCTAGAATCAAGATATTCGACTCAATATTTACGTCTGAAATGTTTACACACTTTACTGCACTGTCTAGGCGGTCTAGCTCCTTCCTAGCTCTGTATAATGAATATACCGTCTAAATATTATCGGCACTTAATTGAACGCCCGTAATGCATAAGATCAATTTATATATTGCGTAGATTTTCAAAGATTTACACAATATTCACGTCTGAAATCTTTATACATCTGAAAACAACACTGTCACCCCTTCTTAGCATATCGTCACGCCATCGTGATCTACGGCTTGATAGCGCATGCGCATTTGCGCTACTAAGGAAAAAATCGGGGGTTCCGGGGTAAAGATCCTTTACACAACATGAGAAGCGAATGTTCTAAATTTACAAAAAATTACAATAACGAAAGCGATTCCTCGAAATTTTTGTGAACTTGGCAAAAGAATAACAGAATATGTAAATTATTATAACTGAAATTGCCTAAATAACCTTCAAAGTACTGACTAAGTACAATAAATCACTACGAACATAAATCGTATACACCCCCCGGAAAGTTTACTCTATGACTGACTGACTGACTGACTGACTGTATGACTGACTGTATGACTGATTCGTGTGAATTCGCCAGCCATCACAATAGTGTGAAGTGAAACTTCACACTAAAAATGATACATGCTTGCAAGATTTCATCTACGTTTATTATCCATAAAACCTTTAGAGTATCGCATGGATAGATTCCAGGTAAGATGCAAACAAGGCATGCAGGGCACATGTTAAGGTATAAAATATTTCTTCACATCAATCAATCCTGAACATATCTGTTTCTTAAAATTGCAGCACTCAGATGGAGTGGAGAAAAGAACATGACATCTTTCTGCTGAGGGAAATGCTAGCTTCTGATATATTTCACTACAGAAAAGGAAGCCCTGACAGGGGGAGAATTTGGGACGAAATAGCAGACAGGCTTAATGCAACAAAAGATATGGTCTTTCATATAAAGGAAAAGAGATCTGTTCGAGATAGATGGAATTTACATAAGAACAAGTTCAAAAAGAATAGACGTGAAGAAGAAGCTGCAAGCGGTATTGAGGTGGACGAGCAGGATGAAAAAGATGTATTGATAGAGGAGCTCACCGATCAAGAGGAAACTACGAAAGAAAGCATAGGAAACAAAGAAAAGGCAGATAAAGTTGCTGCAGAAGATGTGAGAAACAAAGCCCTGGAAAGATTGGGAGAAACTAAAAAGAGAAAACAAGAAGTTGATGGTAATGATGTAACCAAGAAAACCAGAGTAAGAAGAAGTACAGAAGGTGCTTTAACTTTTTTGAAAGAGAAAGCTGAACAAGAGTTAGAGATAAGAAAACAAGACCAAAAGATCCAACAGCAAGCTCAACATCAACAAATACAACAGCAGCAACAGATTATGCAGATGGTCCAAGCCCAGAATGAGCAAATGCAAATGATCCAACAACAGCAGATGCAACAAAACCAATCTTTAATGGCACTACTACAAAAGGTTATTACTCATCAACCATAACTATTAATCACACACTTCCATCATTTTTCCAGGTAACTTGTGTTGATGTTATTTTTTGTATTAAAATGTTAAAGATGCTGTAAAATCCATTCTGCACATCAGTTTTGCTCATAACAAAGCGGAACCTACAGATATAAAATTTTGCATTGAAACGTAGACTTTATATTCATTTACGAGCATAGCAAACCAAAAAATGTTGGATATTCAGTTAGATATCATATTTTACAAATATAGCAGTTCAAAATGTAAACAAATCATTTGTTTACATTATGGACTATACAGCATCTTTAATATGTACTGTAATAACTTGGGTTTACAGACATTTTCAACCAGAACATTAAAAGTTAAAAATACAAGGGAAGAATTGATCCCTTCTTTCCATACAATGTTACATTGGGTAAAATAATTATCCAATAAAATGTCAATTCAAAATGATCATGCTTTTAAGCAATATGCTCTTTCCATGCATAATTACTAACAACTGGTATTTCAGGAAAGAAGGGTTCATTATCCACCTTGATTTTGTTCTAATTGTTAAATTTTTGTATATAAGAGATTTATTTAATAAAAAGCTCACATTAGAGCATCTTGTTATGAGTCTTGGTATAGTTCATGGTAGTGGCTTTGGTTTTTCTTGGGCCACGTTGTGGTGACATTTGCCATTTCAGTTTATTGAAAGTACTCTTCTAGTGTTGGTGGGTCAAGTTCAAAGTACTCAGAGGTTTGATTACCATAAAGACAGGTGATTGCATTCCTAAGCAATGCACATACTACATACATTTTACCCACACTGCTTAAACCGATTTTTAGATTCTTTTTATAATCTGTAAACTTGAAAGAATTTGCAATATCTCCAAATAGCCACTCAACTGCAATTCTTACTTGACTCGTGCATGAGTGGTCTAAGTTGTGCTTCCCGGAATGGGGTTTGAAGGTGAACACGGAGAGGATAGGCCAAGTCGCCATATATACACAAGGGCTGCCCTGTTGGCGAGTAAGCATGGTTTTGTAAATCTTGAAGAAGTCCAGACTCTGCCAGGATCTCTGCATCATGTCTTCGACCTTCTGTAAAAAACAAGGTATTTACAGTATTTTTGAGTTTTACAACTTAAAAGTTTGTTATTGTCAATTGCTTAAGCTAGACAAATGGTGGTGGTGGGGGTAGTGGTCTGCAGCCTGCAGGGGGTGCTTTAAAAAACAGAAAAAAATCAATAAATCTTATTAAAACAAATTTGGGTTTGTGTTAGGTTGGGGGTGGGGAATTAATCGAGAGGGGCGCTTAATAAACTTATGTAAAAGGGGCTTAAATATAGAGAGAGATTTATTTGAGGGAAGGGGGATTAATAAAGTGTTTACAAATATGTGGCTTGAATTAAAATAGTTCAAGGCAAGGGAAAAGTAAACTTACCAGTTGGTCCAAAGAGGTGTCCAATTAAACCATTAGGTAAGGCGACTGACTGGAATTTCAGTGCATGAACTCTTTTATGCCCATTGTATACCAATCGTTGGTTTTCTCCGGGTCAGCAAATTGGACGGACTGTTCCGTCCACAAAACCAAAACAATTATCGAGTGGGGCGCCTTTTCTTGCTATGGCGTCTGCGTAACTTTGCATGGCAACGGGATTTAAAATGGTTTCATTCCACTCCGAGATAAGATATCCATGGGTATCAAAAATATAATCGATGACACGGTTTGTAAGAAGGCTGATAACTGAAACTGGCCTGCCACCAAACCGAGGTATGATGTCGCTGTATCGGCAAGGGTAACACACGCGTCTCAAAAGCATGCATAAGCCTTCCATACCGTCGCAAATACTCCTCTGTTCCAATTTGAAATTCGCTGGTATCCTGAGAGCCTCTCGAAGACGAGGTAAATCCTGCTTTAACACACGAAACTCGGCCTTGCATTCTGCCTCTTCTACATCATCAAGGGAAAAAGCAGGATAGGTCTCGTAGCAAAAATCAGGATTTTTCGACATAAAATATTCGTACAGGAAGCAAAATTCCGTATCAGAGATGAATTTGCTATCGTATGAAAGTACAAGCAATTCTCTAAACTCTCTAAATGAAGACATTTTCGTACGAGATGTTTTGCCGTCGTCCACAATTTTTTGTTTGCTAAAGTATTCGAAATTTGGCGGGAACGAGCAAGGACGGCGTTGTCAGATTCAGGCCCTTCGCGGTCACCGCCGTCGCCGTCGCATGGAAAACGTGGCAAGCTAAAGGTCCCTATTTGGTTACCACGGTAACAAGTCTTTTTTCCAGAAAATACTGCCAAAACTAACCCTATAACTACAAACTTAACCTGTTTTGTCTTCGACGATGAAGCCATTTGAAATCACAAGATTGTAATCTATCGAATAGGCTATTTTTTATATCAATTTGGCATCATCATATTCAGCCAAAAATGTTTACTGAATTTGATTGACAGAATTACGAATGTTGTTAGCCGGGAATTATTGTCATACTAACGGCATCCTACTTCATGTAACCAAAAGTAAAACTGTTTCTTTTCAAAACAGCTTTTACATCAGAGCTGCTAATGTATGGAACACGCTTCCCGGCTTCATAAGAAATACCACCACATCTCTAACTACATTTAAATGTAATCTAATGAAATACTACGTAGAATTAACCCAACAAATTTATGACCCTGAAGACCCAAGAACATTTAAGTCTGTGTGTATTAAATGTCACACCACTCGCCCACTAATGAACTTATCAACTCGAACATGTTGCTAAATTTAGTTTTTGTTCGTTTGTTCGTCAATACGTTTGCTTTGTCTTCTTGTATTTGTGTTTAATTGTTATGTTTGCTTTAACTTCAAAATAATTAGATATACCATTAGTTGTTCTTTTTTGGAACCCCGTTATTGGAGAACTATCTCTGTGTGGAAATTCCAGTCATTTGTAACCATAGTACTCTATATAGATCTATTGCAATGGCAAACTTGTAAAATAAAATAAAATACTACTCTGGAAGCTCACTGGCAAAACTAACACTGCAACGGAAAAAACCCCCTATTTTTGTACTTTGTGGTCAAAGTACGTGTAATCACAAGATTGTAATCTATCGAATAGGCTATTTTTATATCAATTTGGTAACTTATTCGACCAAAAATGTTTACTGAATTTGATTGACAGAATTACGAATTTGTTAGCCGGCAATTGTTATTGTCATATTATTCTGGAAACTCGCTGGCAAAACCAACCTGCAACTGAAAAATAAACTATTTTTGTACTTTGTGGTTAAAGTATGTGTAATCACAAGATTGTAATCTATCGAATAGGCTATTTTTTACATCAATTTGGTAACTTATTCGCCCAAAAATGTTTACTGAAAATTTGACGGGCAAAATTACTTTTGCGCCATGAACTAGAGGATGGCCATTTCTGTTGCCCACATTTCGAACCCTGTAACTATAGTTTAATTAAATAAAGTTCAGAGTTTGTATTTTACATATTTTTAACAAAAATAGACCTGTGGATGCACTTGTCCCGTTTTTAAACTTATATTGGGTCAAACAAAGCCAAAAACGTCCTTTGAATGCTTGCGTAATGTTTTTGACTGTGAAAAAGTCGCCCTTGCCATTGGCATTGTTGTTGTCCGGCAAAGTTTGTACTCACTTCGAACCCTGCAACTACAGTTTAACTAAACTTCAGGGTTTGCAATTTACATATTTAAAACAAATATAGACCTGTGGATGCATTTATCCGGTTTTTAAACTTATATTGGATCAAACAAAGGCAAAAACCACCTTTTGCACTCGTCTCTGAATAAGCAGATCCGTTTTATAAACTTTACACACAATGTGATATACCCAACTCCCTTTTCGGTGTAGATTATTTAAACAATTTTCCAGTATATAAAGAGCTGTAAAACAGCAGACAAGTACCGGTCCACAATCTATCGTTTTATTCGTTTGACGTTTTCGAAGCAGCAGGCCATTCAAGTCACATGGCACAAGCGTCACGCAAGCACATCACGGATGGCACGCGCAAAACATTAGGCGTTTCCAGTCCCTGTCGTCTGGATTGTCTATGGTTGCTTAGAACGACCCAGGGTTCCCATTGGTTGAAACCGAGTAGTTGGTTATTAACTAATTATACTGCAATAAAAGGTGATTAAATTTACACAACAATAAATTCAAGGTGTCAACACAAAGTGGTGCGGAAATCGAAAAATATCGTTCTATGGCGATAAGAAATGTATTAGACGAGTTGTATAGAAAACTAAATTTTTGTTTAAAGTTAAAGGACGAGCAGTCAAAAGCCCTTAACAACATTCTAGATGGGGAAGAATGTTTTTTGCTGTATAAGAGAGTTTGGCAAATACAACGGCAACGTGCTTATATCAACAATAGCATATTTACTGTAAGACAAAGGCGACTATAATTTGCATTCTTGAGCATTCTAGCACGCCGCAGTTGTTCAAACTCAAGTCGTTGCGGTGTTTATACGAATTCACTTACTATTGCTACTTCAGGGAATTTCAGGGTTGTTTGAAAGAAAGACAAGTGCTTTTAAAAGTTTAGTAATGTATGCTTTCGCTCAAATACAAAAGTATAAGTAATTTTGTTTTCTGCCGTCGCTTTTATTGGTTGCCAAACTCACTACGCACTTGTATTACCAACAGGCTATACAGGGTGTCCCAAAAAAAAGTGACACTATAGAAATTAATATCCTATTGTTATAATTTGAATGCCCTAGCACTAAGTTGATCCCACAGGTGCATAAACTTCTGCTTCTGGAATTTAAAATATAAAAGCAAACCGTTTATTAGTGTAATATCAATGAAAACACCAAACACGTTTCAGTAATTATTTATAAAGTCTCTCTCATATGTTTACACGTTGACTACAAAACCCAGACAAAGCACGACTTCTGTATGTCTACATGTCTATTACTAAGATATAATGTTACCGTGTAGTGTTACCATAACTTGTCAACAAACTTAACAATCATCACGAAAGGTCAGAGGTCTATATACTACACTACTCCCTCCTTTAAAAGAGAGCGTCCTCGATCTCGACATCTTCTAAAGTAAAGTCTTGATA
>CACRXK020003605.1:3754-35361 GCA_902702795.2 Paramuricea clavata | reverse complement strand
TTTAATCCCCCCCCCCCCCCACGGGAAAATCCTTAAAAAAGGCCCTGAGCTGAAAGGCATTTACAGATAGATTAATTATCATTACAATCAATTATAATTAGGATTTACAATCAAGGTAATTTGAACATCTCGTTCGTTATAACTGAATGTAGATTAATTTAATTAATATACATCTTTTCATAGATGGAATTTTTGAACGAAAATTTATGTTCCATTTTGTAGATGCCAACAATTCGGTCTGACATATCTGAATGTTTGTCAATGTGAACAGTTAGCAACACATGGATATAAATTTTAAAAAACTGGATAGAAAACTATAGCAGCTGCCAGCGACGCAAACTATTCCGGGACCGTAGCAACGGGAGGGGGGCTAGGGGGGGGGCTTCAACCTCCCAATAATTTGTAAACTGGCGATAATCTGTAAACCTTGATGGGAAATCAGGGAAATAATGACCTAATAATCCCCCCTGACTAATCAGCCCCACCCCCAATACAAAATTGCTTCCTACGGTAGTGTATTCGAAGTTAAATATGTTAAATATGCTAACGTTACTTAGTATTTCCTTTATGTTTTTCGCACTCAGGTAGCAATATTGAAACTTAATTAAAATGGTTTTATGGACATCTTACCAGCAAGCCTGCTTTTGCAATGATAAAGTATTTGAGGTACATGTTTCTCGTCTTTGTTTTGGGTTTATTGGGATCGTTTATCGGTATATTGAAATTTGTGAAACATATTTTACCGTCTATAATACTTGACTAAAGTGTTTCCTAAAATTGACTGACAATTACAATATTCAAAGATTTCCACTTAGAGTGGCGGCGTAATTAGATTTATTAGATTAGATATTTGACTGAAATCTACAGCTGCATTGTAAAACCTGCAATTATTCTGGATTTGGTGATGTCTGTCATAACTTTCAACAAAGTTGCGGAGACGACATCAGCACGCTGAATACATGATACGCGATCACGAGTTTCCACTGTCATCTTCCACTGTCATCTGTACGTTCAGACTGTTTTTCGATTGATATACTATTGCTAAAGATGATTTTGTAATATACTCGAAATATTAAACGTTTACTGAATAGTCTCATTTTAGTGGGCATTGCTTTTCGGAATTTGTTTTCTAATTACTGAAGCCCTACTATACCTTATAGGTCCCCCACTTTAGAGCGTGACGCCAGGGGCGTCTCTAGAGGAGGGTATGGGGGGGGGGGGTGGAAAACCCCCAGTCGTCAGCTAGTCGGCAACTTATTGAATCCCAATTGTTTTCGTAGTGGGTAAAACATGAATTGGATAGGAAGGAAAAACGCGTAGTTACGCTGATTAAATTAATTAGATTAAATTAACTGATTAATAATTATAGCTAAACAGTAGGTAAAGTTCAATCTCGTTCCCAGAGCATGCCCGTTCGTGGGTGGGCATAGCTGTGAACGGGCATGCTCGGGGAACGAGATTGGGTAAAGTTACGAAAACATGAAGGAAAAATTAAAGGAATAACGGAAAAATTAAAGGACCGGAAAGAAAAGAAAATATAATGTCCGAAAATTTTTTATCATCCGTCCCCCGATAACAATTTTGGAAAATAATTATTAATTAATGGTTGAGATGATTCGGCAATTTAAAACTTCACATGAACCCCCTGTCAGTAGTCACATAGTGAGGTACGAGACTAACCCTCCAGTTATTCAAAAATAGCCGACTGACACGCAAGGCAAGCTCAGATTGAACTTCCACTCTTGGAGTGTGAGTAAGCTTTTAGAATACAGGCGGTAGACTCCGCATTTCGTGGGGCTCATTGCTTTGTTCGGAACGGGAATTCAACACAACTGAATAGTGCACAATCATAAAACGCGGGATCCTCTGGAAAGCGCGGGAACCATGGAATACTGACCATCCCATAATCATATCCCAAGCTTAACGAGGTGTTTGTGTGACATTGTGATCAGATACATGTGAATCTTACAGTCGACTTCTTTTCCTTGAACAGAATGGCACTCATATGCAGCAAAACCGGGGGAGGGGAGAACTTAATATGAAGGTATCAGATTCTTCGCGGCCTGAAATGCGAAATGAAGTTTTCTTTGCGGCCTAAAATTTGAGATTTTTTCGCGATCTTAAACGCAAAATGAACAAAATCATCCTCAAAATCAATTAAGTCAAATCATCCCCAAGACGCAGGAAATGTCATTTCAGAATTAACTCTGTAGATTCCAAGTTTCCCGCGTATCATGCCTCGGTCCCCTAGAGTTTTGCCTCGCCTCTCCAACCAAACCAGCCAATCTGCCTTTGCATGGTTTTTATGTTTGCGGTTAATTTACCACATATTGGTTTTGTCTCAACAGTCGCACTTCAAACCATAGGCGTACGGGGCAGAGGGCTGCTGTCCCTCAGTCAAAATGAAATCGAGCAAATTATAAACGTAAGTCGGGCAAATATTGGGGGGGGGGGACTTTAAAAAGGAAACATATGCAATATAGTAATTGAAATTACAAGAATTATGTGAAAGTAACGAGGAATTTTAACAGATTAGGAAAATTAGGAACATTTTCGTCGACGACCTTCGACAATTTTCGAAAGTTTACACGAAAAAATCTTTTCAGTACTGGTCAGGCACAATAGGGAAAAGTCGGGTAAATTTCCTTCGCCCCCCTATTTTTTCCCTCCCGTACGCCCATACGTCAAGCAGCCTTTACTAAATCAAAGTCAGACCCAACAGGGGTCACAAAGCGTACAAAGGGCTCCGAGGTGTTGATTGAATTGATCTTGCAACCGCATGCCACCCCATAACTGGGAACATGTGGGCATGCATGAATAGAGCCTGCTACGCAGGCTAATGCTTCCCCAGAGAACAAAAAATGTCAGCGATTTCCAGCACTACTTTTTCTCAAAATTACCTAGCAGATATATTTCAGAAAACACTTGTTTAAAAATATTCAGTAAAGATTCATGTCAACGATTAATTATAGTATCACTTCATTTACCTAACCGTTCAGAGATTATTATTTTATGCGGAAATTTTATCATGCACTGTTCAAACAGAGATGACATCTGTAATGATGTTAACTTACGGTACATTTAAGGTTCATAATATCCAAGCTCAGAAATAGTCTGACTTTCTTATTAACAGTTATAGTCATACTTTTAATTAATCGCAAAAAATTTATCACTCCACATATTGGTTATCACTACATCTTAAAGTAATCCCTGTAACCGTTCCGTTGGTAACAGTAAGATTTACGTTGATATAACGCGGAAAGCCATTGTGTTTGAAAATCTCATCTATCAATTAGGATATTGCATTTATTGTCACTGGCTCTATCGTGTCTCAGCTCTTATAGTATTAACCACTTCAGTTATATTGCTAAGTTATGCGTGGACTTCGATCTCAATTGTCATAAAACAGAAGAAAAACATTGGGATGGAGTGAATAGGATGAGACATCGCGGCCATTGGTAATTACGCCAACGCACATCCGGAACACTCACATTCTTGCATGTACATCGTATTACAGTAGAATCCAGAACAGTAGTTGATTAAAACTTCAAAAAATTTAACCTTTCAGTTGTTCTAGCAAGTAAGTGAGTAAGTAAGTAAGTAATAAACTGAGCTAAGTGGGTATTTGCTATAATCATCCTGAATCGTGGAGGACGCGTCTCAAACCTAATCGAGACGCCTTTAGCCACTTTGTGACTCATGTCTGATCATGGAGCACGGCTACAGTGGAAGGGTCAGCTAGGGGCTCAAGTCCAAACCTAGTACCCTGTTAACATTCTCGGTGGGAAACAATAGCTGGGTTTCGGTCACGTGATACGTTCAGTGCTTGGTGGTCAACTCCAAATGCGGGGAACACGCGGTTTATCGGATCGAGTTAAATATTCATTATAAGTATTGATCTTGTATTTGGTATCAAATATATGCAATTTAACGAAATTTACTTGCTTACACAAGGCATAAAGCGGCAATATGTGTAAAGTTGACCTTCAAGCGTTTTCCTATATGTATGTTTGAGGTGAATCCCACCTTGATACATGGAGAAAACCCAGGACTATCGGTAGGAGACTTTTTTACCGTAAGTGTCACGAGTCCGCCAAGAAAATCGATCCACGATCTCAGAGGTGAAAGCTTATACATATGCATACTTCATGGTGGGAAAACTAATTATCGGGGTATTTTTTATATACACTGGAAAAAAATTTTAAAATCCATAGAAGGTCATAGAATGGAAATTGTATGAACCTTTATTGGAAATAGAGTGGATTTTGATCAAGTTATTCATAATAAGTGTATATTTCCATACTATGGATCTAGTATCGAAATAGTATGGATATACTATGGATTTAGTGGTGCAATTGCAAATTTCCGAGTATGGATTTCACATTTTAAGGCCCAGTGTATATTATTTAGATCTCTCGAAAGTTGCAAAACGGCACAAGCGTGCCGTATATAGCCTGTAGCATAATAAACATACAATGTAAAGGTTCACGAATTTGGTCTCATGGACGGCGAAGCCGAACTGCCAAAAATCAAAATGCATGCCATCACTAGAATCGTTGAAGATACTTCACAGTTCAGAAAGTGCTGCATTCAGTTCCGATATTGAAGAAAGGTATATCACATTCCCGCAAATTGTGCAATAAATATGTTTGCAACGTAAGCGACGTTTGCATGCTTATTCAAAGATTAACACTTATACTCGCAATGGACCTTTGTGCAATGCACTATTACCACTGAATCACATGCAATTCATGTATAACTCTATGTATAACTCTCAGCCTATGTGATGTATACGAGTAAGGACTCGCAAATCTTGGAATTTGAGGAAGTGCATATATACGAAAACCCCCGATGCAGTTTGCCTTAATTATCTCAGTAAACTATAGGAAATAGGAAGAAACTTGATTACGTATATTATATATTGCTACGGCATGCGAATTTTTTTCGCATTGTTAATTTAATATTGTGCAAACATGCCAAAAAAAGACATTTTATTTAAACAGAAACGTATAAAAAGTTAAGTATCAAGGTGTGTGGGCTATAAGGGCCTTCTCTTCTTTTTACATTGTTTACAAGCCTTAATAATTATCTGCAAAACGTATCTTTTTAGAGGAAGACGTTTTTTGAACCGGATTATTTTTCATTGAAAAATCTTCCATTTACAACCTTCAACCTTCAACCGATATATACTTCTATATTTTCTCTTTCAAACACAACCTTAGGTACATATCCATTACATTTCCAACTACTTTTAATATGACGTAAATAGGCGTCAATCAGGGAAGGGGGGACCCGTCCCCCTCACTTTTTGGACATCCGTAACATAACCTATATTACTGAATTACGCCATGTATACATGGTCTTAGTCAGCACGCCCCTGATGGCCTGATACATAGACAGCCTAACATAGAGACAGGGCAAAAGTAAGGTAAATCTTTTGTTCAAGCATCTTTACGTACTAGACTGACTAGTGTCTAGTGATTTAACTTTGTTAAGCTTAATCTTTTCTTTGTTAAGCTTAAGCCGTTTTCTTCAATTGTCCTCTCTAATTAGTTTCTGAGAGTATATCAGTATATTATGGTCTTTCAGCTCATTAGACATATTAATTCTAGGCATACAAATACTATCTTTACTCATTTCAATCACTGTGTCGTTCTCATCCTACAGTGATCGAGATTATCAAGTCTCATACTAGACTGTATACGTATACATTGTGGGCATCGTGTCTCCATTAAAAGATGAAAAAGATTGAAAATATGCACTTAAACATATTTGGACAAGTGTTCTTTCCAAGATTCATGAGTACAAGTGCGTCACAAGGGGACCCACACCAAGATTTTTTGCAGTCAATATAGTATGTACGTGCATATATTAACTAGTTAGTCACTGCATGTTAAAATTAGGTCAAAATAGGTAAATCCCATTTCACAGCCACTTTTTGACCAAATCCCAGTTTCAACTGTAAACTTAAAAGAATATTCCTTCACCCATGTGCTATCTCACACAATATTCTACACACAATATTCTACTTTCTCGAGCTCGATCTCTTTATAGAAATAAATTCACGAACGAAAAGGTTTAAAGTCTACGTAGGCCTAAATACCTGTCATTTTCTATCACATAATAGCAGAATGTATAGTCTTCCAAGATATGTTAAGGGGTTTAGACAAATTAAACTCTTAATTAAACTTTGTTCCGTGGCTTTCCTTGCCTCCAACTCAAAGTGTATGTTTTTAATGATATATGGGTTTTTCCATTCCTTTGTTTGTGTATGTCTGTCATTCCCAGTCCCAGTAACCAAAATCTCATTTTCAGCGTTTTTGCCAGCCCAAAAATAGGAAAATCCCCGTTCTCATTTTACACCTCAGGACCCTCTGAGATGTTTGGGATAAAATTACCGCATACAGTACAATTCAATTTATGATTATACATGACACATATACCGTAGTTTTTCTTGCTATTACTTTGTGACAATCGATTTCACTTATCTTTGCCCAACACAGCTTGCACAGGATAGCGTGCTGAGCAATGAATATATACCACAGTAACTGTGTTTGTTAGTCATTACAAGGCCACAACTCAATAACACTTGGTAGGCATTTAATATCTGCTCACTTCCATCTCTACGTCCTTAACTTAATCAGTATTTCCCTGCTATGACAACGAGACATTGAATTCAGTTCTGAATAGATGACTTTATTCTTGACTTTAACGTTGTAGAACATGAATCTTTTTAATCCCATCTACCAATAGGATCATCGAATTTTAGAACAGTGCCTAAATGTAGTTTAGTTGTGCCACAACTAAACTACATTTAGGCACTGTTCTAAAATTCGATGGTCCTATTGGTAGATGGGATTAAAAAGATTCATGTTCTACAACGTTAAACTCAAGAATAAAGTCATCTATTCAGAACTGAATTTCATGTCTCGTTGTTATAGCAGGGAAATATTCAGTTAAGGGCGTAGAGATGGAAGTAAGCAGATATTAAATACCTACCAAGTGTTATTGAAATGTTTTTACTTCATAACAAAGGAACGTCATCACAGACGTGATTGGACGAGCCACCTAATCATTGTAATCACACCTAATCCTCTTTAGCAATTTCACGGATAATCGGCCATGGTCACCAAGACCCAAGTGGTAGATATTTAGACTTTCACAAATTACGTAGATAATCTTTCATACATGCATGCAGCAATAAGTCAATAACAATTGGAAAGGAATTTGCGCGGAAGGCAAATATTTGTCATTTTGAAAACTTGTGTTGTGGTGAACTGCGGTATATAGCCTATATTATAGGCCCTAGGGTTTAGGAAATATTAGGCTGCGATTGTTGTTTTATCTTTTTTATGTCATTATATATGAAAGCTCTTAACAAATTTAACTAAATCGAAGAGATATGTCGTAAACTCGGCTCAACTACAAGGCATATTTTTGCACGAACTGAAGACAAGAAAGTATAATGCACATTTAAATGTATAATGAAAATTTTTGATCATGCCCAGCATTTTGCCCAACATGCCGCATGACTCCCAGCAAATGACTTTCAGACAAGACATAAAAAAATATACTGAAAATTTATTGGCTAACATTTCGTTGTATAAATTTAACCATAACATTTTGTCAGCGACAGTGCAGTCTACTGCATGTAGTGTCAAGTGGGACACAGAATAACAAACATGCAGATTTTTCAACAATTTAAGATTTTGTAAAATTTGCTTTTATTTTTCCGTCCAAGCGCCCTCCAACATAATGGGAATTTTTGTGACATCTTCATGTTTCGTCAAAGAATAAATTAAGTATCTTTGATCTTGACTGATCCGTATCACAACCTTATCTGCCAATATAATTAAGACAAGATTTTATTTCAACCTGAGGATGCATCAGATGTATCAATTCATTCAATTGTAATCTTGTCCAATATGCACTGACGAATTCGAAGATGTTGTGAATCAGGTTAATACAGTAAAAATTATAGAGTTTATTTTCTCAAACCGATTGTGGAAATCTAAACAAAACTTCACCACAAAGAAGCAAATTATCTATTAGAGCTGCCAAGTGAAGAAATTGAAGAAACCGATCTACGAACGTCTTTGAGCAAAACATTTAAGAAGCGCAAAACCTAAAGGCCTGATCAAACGAGTATGCAAGTCATTGCAAGTAAACTTACACTTGCTTGCCATGACTTGCCATTCGATTTCCGACGAAGTTTTCGGTGACTGCTGCGTTAGTTTACAGTCGCGGGAAAATATATAGTGTGCACAGAGGACTTCAGAGGACTAGGACTACTGTCCATTGTTTTCGTGGGAATTGGTCACGAAAAGCTTTCTTGAACTTGGGCTTTTTGTTCAAACGTATCGCAAGTTAAAAAACCTTGCGATAAAGTTTGAACCAGCCGAAATCGTTCGGAAGCTACAGGGCCACCCAGAGGCAGAGGGGCAATTTGCCCCGGGCCCCAGGCTTAAGAGGGCCCCCAAAAGGGAAGTTTAGGGAGTGGAAGGGGCGCCCAAAAACTCCCAAGAGGGTATTTTGCCCCGGACCCCAAAAAAGCTCTGGGCGACCCTGGGAAGCTACAGCAAGTGATCGCAGTCCACGGACGTTGGTGATCAAACGAGGCACAAGCAAGCGCAGGTTAAAACTTGCGACGACTTGCATTCGCATTTGATCAGACCTTATAGCATGAGAGCACTTCGAGAGAGACACACGTTTTACGACACCACGACATATTAAAAACGCACGATTGAAAGAAGATTCTTTTCAAGTAGTTCTTATCAAGGACGGTGAAAAGAACCGAGGCAAGTGAAAGATCAATTGTAGTCCTGGACATACTAAACTTATAGTTCAATGGGAACAACCTGGGTACGAGAGGCCGGTGGCGCACCTCTGAGTTCGTGGGTTCGATTTTCGCTACGGACTCATGTGAAAAGAGTCAGTCAACGCTCTGTCGAAAGTCGTGGGTTTTCTCTCTGGGTGCTCCGGTTAAGACCGGTTTCCTCCCACAGGAAAAATTGGCAGGGTGGGTTAGGATAAACACAGTTAAGAAAGTAATATCACAATTGTTGTAAAGAATTGAAAACTTAATCCAGAAACTGGAGAGTTTAGACCAAAACGAAGAGCTGCGGTTAAAGCTAGCCGTGAAGAACATTCAGCAAATGGAGGAGCCTGGAGAGGACAGTGATTTAATAACTTTGCATGGACTAAAGTAAGACTGTAAGTGACTTGAAATAGCAAAGAACAGTCAATCAGTTTATATTTCAAATAAGGATTATTTAAAAATAGGAGGAGTGTGTTGTGAATATTAGTGCAGTAAAAATTATAGAACAGTAGTATTCAGGGGGCGTCGCTGGAGGGGGGGTGGGGTGGCGGGAGGGGGGGGGGTGGAAATTTACAATTTGATTGACATTTTTCGGATACAATTGTGAGTGAAGGTTGACATTCGTGATCGGTGATCTTAGTGTTTATTTTCTCAAACCGATTGTGGGAACGTCACCACAAAGATCTGGATTTTTTGAACAAAAGCTATTGGCCAAAGAAGTAAATACCAGTAAATAAATGAAGTGTTTTCCACTGATTAATTTGCACGCCAGCAATCATTTTGGTCAGGGCCAAGGCATATTCACTTTTGCGCATGCACTGACTCAATCTTCAAGAATACAAGATGGCGGCTAAAATTGAGAGAAATTTAAAGTTAGAAACACAGACAGAAGGAAGGCAACAACAGGTACTAGTATATCTGGGTAGCGTGTGTGATTTCTGATTTTTAGCATAGCGTGGTGGATCAGTCACTTTATCAGTGTTTGACCAAACTCAGGCAGACTGGGATCGGTCCTTTACTTTCGCAAATCGCCACCAGTTAATTCACTCAGTTTGTAGAACGTGGCAATTTGCTTGCACACCAATTTAAGTCACACAAACAGCAGTCAGCAGTGGGTGAAATAAAATTATGAAAACTATATAAAAGATCAATGAGCAATGCATTGGCTGTATTTATATATTTACTAAGAAGCACTAGTAATCACGTATATTTTACGAATCATTGAAACTGGAATATATTTAACGAAGTGGCTATATCTACGGGCCCGTAAACAGACTTCGCCCGGCTATATTTACGGCACTCTCGTTCTTAGTCTCCATACGGCCTGTATTTATCGTTAAAGTCAAATTGAAACAAAAATAACCCTAACTGGCTAACCCCAATCCTTCCTCTAATCCTAACCCCTAAAAAAATAGTAGTCAGAAAAAAAAAGTTAAACATGTTTTGTTAAGGCGAACAAAAAACCTTCACAAACTCGGATTCGAACCCGCGGACTACAACACAGCAGCCATTTGCCTAACCTTCTGAGCTATTTTCGGGCTCGCTGAAATCCTTTGTAAACAATACGCTTTAAGTCCTGATTCCACAAGCGCTTTTTGTCAGCAAAATGCGAAATATTTTGCCTGTTTCTTTTGAATTGTGAGCAATCAAGTAGAAATAATTTATTCGAGTGGTCGCAATTCAAAAGAAACACGCGAAATATTTCGCATTTCACCGACGAAAAGCGCTTGTGGAATCAGGCCTTTATAGTGCCGGTTCGGTACATAGAGTGCCGTAAATATAGCCTGGCGAAGTCTGTTTACGGACCCGTAGATATAGCCACTTTGTATATTTAAAAGCATGCCGTTTTCCGCATAAACGCAAACTACAGTAACACGCCAGCCTTTCTTTTGGAGTCTTACCTAAGTTATATATAGAATACTCGTCAATTTTTAAACCTTACACCGAAGTGTGTTTAATTAGTCGAACTACGAATCGAATTCTATAATCGCTGACTTTTTAACGCTATCGGCGCCAAAAAATTCTTGAATTATGGTTGGCAAAAATTTGCCGAATGCCGACCTCATTTTCGAGGGCCGCCAAATTCAATCTGATTCAAAGTGGTTGGTTGAAATTGCATTTTTTCACTTTTTGGATTTAAATGTTGTTCCAATTTTCGAACATTTGCTCAAATACTTGCCCATTTGGGAAATGTATTGCATTGCGAGTTCAGCCTGTCTGCAAACTTCCAGTTCTGTAAAAAGTTTTAACCACTTAATTTCAATGCCAAATCGCAAGTAGAAATTTACCAAAACTTGATGCTTACATATGTGTCGTGCCAAGCTACTTAAATTTGAATCCCAAATTTATGAGAATAATTTCAATAATTAATGCGATTGCGAGCAGCATTTGTGAATCACATTGTATTTGGCTGTTTTTTATTGCAATGATACAAGAAAAGTATCATTCGACAGCTAAAAGCCTGATCTTTATTGGTATGAAAAAAGTAAATGGTTAAACGTAACATAATTCACAATAACATGCCAAAGGTGGAACTCAGTAAAAGCCAGAACTCAATAAGAATTGCCAACCTCAGGACATTTAATAAGCATGTGCAGGATTATTTTGGAGTTGATGACTCACTGTTTTAATTGTTGCTAAACCAATCAAGTTGCTTTGTGTAGATGAAATTGTCTATTGACAAGACATGCATTTATTTTGCCTGGTCGGTTATTGTCTTTTTGTTTCTACTTGTTACAGTGTTATCGGCACAAATTGACAAACGTTGGTATAGGTAATCATGCAATGGCGAGTACAATTAGGGATTAATAGTACGAGTGATGTTTGGAAATTTTGCCAAAATTGGACGAGCCGCCGGGCTAGTCCAATTTGGCAAATTTCCAAACATCACAAGTACTATTAATCCCTAATTGTACGAGCAACATCGCATGATTACTTGTTTATTATTAGCCTGACAAAATTGGATACGTACTTCTCAATGTCAACATCGTATTCTCTCGCCAAAGCCCAGTCCTGCCAGACTTTCAACCAAAATTTGGTGCTTTTGTTCGTATTTTTATCTAGTTCCTCCACGGCAATTTCATGTCGCAATTGTGTTTAAAATACCTTTCCGCCATTTTATTTGTTTTGGGAAAATCATTAATTGTACTGCAGTACAATTAATGAAGTAATTGTACTCCTCTCAACCAATCAGCATCCAGTAATTTTGTCATGTTAATAATAAATATATTTACTGAGAATAACAAGATAATTACATGTATTTTTAACAATACAAGCAAGCAGAAGGGAAACAAATGCATGCATTTTACTAGGAAATTGTGACTTTGCTTTGTGAACACAGCAAGCGTAGGGGAAACAAAAAAAACATAATTGAACAAAAACATTTGCAGTTGATGTTGCCCTGAATAAAATTCACTTAGTTGCCATCAGACAATGGCCACTGGGGTACCTAGGTAGGGGGTATAAATTAAGGGGAAAACTTGTCGACCAGTTCTCCCAGTGCGGCTCTATATGGCTATGTTATAATGCCTCAGATCTACCTTTGACCCACAAAAAAAATTGAATCAAGTACATGCACTATATAAAACATTTATCCGATAAAACATTTATCCGACAATGAAAACATAAAGTTAAAGATGCCCAGCTTTTTGTGGCAAGGCAACTAGCCCAATGGGGCAAGCAGATAAAACGTTTACTTGCCCGTCATGATATTCAATTGCCCCGGGCAAGTGTTAAGTTTGTACACCTCTGTCACATGTTGACTAAGATTATTTTTAGGTTGGCCAAGTACTGTACATGTAATCTTGAAAATGGGTGTAAATGATTTGCCTTGAACAAAAACTTAAACAGATATACTTGACAAATAAAACTCGTCAGATGTTATAGTTACAGTAATTGAGCAGTTTGCAGGTGCCTACTTCAGGTGACTGATTTTGTGTTTGTCTTTACTGTTATATTTTTGCCATTTTGAACAACTCCAGCCTCGGGCTGCTTTGACTGAAAAAATCTGGACCTCCTGCTTCCAGTGTTCTAGCACCCAATACTAATTTGCTCTTGTTTGCAATGTTGCACAATGTTGTATTAAACAAAGTCAAACCTGATCGGACAACATGACCTATCATAGTGTTCAAACAAAGCCAACATGTTGCTCCAACATCATCTAACAGGCCTTGATGCACATACAGTAGAAGTCTACGTGGCTTTCTTAATTAAAATTTTTATCAGTCAAAATCAGTTGATGTTAATTAATCAACTGATTAGTGGTATCCTTTTAACTAAGTTTTACAAATACGTAACTAACTAAATATATTCTTGGGGAAATTTACTACTGAGTGTAAAGCATTGAATTATATGAGCTGCATAGGCCATAGCATAAGTTAGTGCCTTATATCCACTACACAAGTGCCTTGTTCTTTAAAAAAATCGAATTTTTGTCTTTCGCTTTTATCATTGTATTTCGCGTATCGTTACTGTTAGCTTTAACATTTTACACAGTCAAAGCTTTATCGCTCCAACTATCATAGCACAGAATGATTGAACACTTTCAGAAGGTGTGTGACATTGTTATCATTTCAAGGAAGTGGCAGTCTATTTGCTCTGACAATTGAAAAGTCATTGAGAAAACATTTCCCTAGCCTGTGCATATGATTAAGTGGAAAATAAATTTATATAACGAATATATAGTACATTGAATTTTAAGAAATGAGTGATACATGATGAAGAAAAAATACCTGGCTCGTCGCTAGCATGTAAC
Source organism: Paramuricea clavata (assembly GCA_902702795.2). Classification (NCBI taxonomy): domain Eukaryota; kingdom Metazoa; phylum Cnidaria; class Anthozoa; order Malacalcyonacea; family Plexauridae; genus Paramuricea; species Paramuricea clavata. Next base: position 21,790 of record CACRXK020003605.1, on the reverse strand, counting down.
TAATTCAATATTCAACACTAAAGTTTTGTTAAGTAGACAGTATAGCAAATGAAGTAACAATATTTTGGGATAAACGTATATTTCATTTTCACCAGGCACAGTATACCATGTATATGGTTTTCGTGATTCTCCGGTCCGAGTGGACGTCATCAATTTTTGAGATTTTTGAAGCTCAAAACAGTTTATTCCGAAATTTCATGATGTTTGGGTTCACTGCAGCGGAAACAAAATTTTCAAAACGCCATAACTCGCGTCCTGAATGTCCAAACATCACAACATTTTCGGTGTAGACTAATTTGAGCATGAAGACTTGGGGTCCATTCTGCCAAATATGGAGATGAAAAATCGATAACGCGAACTCGGGTCGGAGACAACTTGCCTGTTAAAAATACCGTATTAAAATGAAATCATATTCTTGAGCTGACTTGGACCTTTCTTGCCCTCTGTTTCTTAGACTGAGAGATGAATATTCAGAAATTTTGCACTGCGCGCTCATTTCTGAAACTAAGAAGTTATACATGTTGTATTTTAAGATATTCGTCACAATTTGAGGTTAGTAACTTTCAAAAATCCGTTTATGTGCAAAGTTCATGGAATACAGTATTGTTACTTTAAATGCAATTCTAACTTGGGCAAGACACATCAGTATTTTGGTTTTTCATTTATAGCGTTGCATAAGATGACAAATATTGGCACATTCCTCACGCGTATAACTGTAATTATTCAGTAATTTTATGCAAACCGTAATTACTGTATAGGTCTACGAAGTGAGATTTATTTGATAATTGACTATATAATTCTGAATGCAAATGTGTTAAATAAAATTTGATTGGCTGGGCAACGAATAAATTGTTTTTCCGCGTTGGACGTCATTATGAAAAAGGTTTATTGGTGAATTGCTCTCTTGATAAAATTTTGTTACATGCATGCACTATTGACATGGTAGGCAATAACCAATGAAAATATGTTATAGACACCAAATGCAGAACAGGCAGAAATTAAGCAAGCAGAATACTGTAGTAGTGTTTGCAGTCTAAAACAAGTTAAGACAGAGGTGTACTCATGCATGCAAATATAAGTCAGACGTTCCATGCAGCTTTGCATGTGAATTAAATACGAGTGAGAATATGAGTAACATGCGCATGTTGGAGGACATATGTGTATGGGCCATTCCCCACCGTAATATTTTCATATTTAAAACACAGAAATACAGTCTCCACAAATGTGTAAGCATGTTTGAAAGAAATAGTCAACATTCGGCAGTCATGCAGACATCAATCTTAAATTTATTCACAAAAATACAAGTTGTGAAATATTTTTTATTCTCTGTCTTTTGGTCCAAGAACATACAAGAAATGATATTTTTTTGCATGACAGTAACAAATGGGGTCATGCACTGTCGTTATTTTGAGTTAAATTACTTTAAACCCCAAATAACCGCCATATAGAACACGTCATTGTGCCAGAGTGCGTTTACATGCAAGGGTTGTATTTTTAAATATTTGGATATAGCTTTGTATTAGTCAAATCGTAAATCTTCCACCTTTAGAAAATTTTAGGGAGCCACCTTGATATGGAAATCTATAAAATATGCCCTAACAGCATGATATAAATTATTCATGCACCTTCCTAGAAATACATGTAGGATTTGTTCATATTTATCTTCGTTCATATTTATCCGGTCTTTCTCATGAGATAACAACATTAAGCACATCACGCTTTTAAAGCACATCACTCAACATTAAAAAGCAACATTAAGCACATCACGTTTTTAATTGCTTGTAGCAATTTGGTTGTTGCATATAGAACGTGCATGTGCTTTGTCAGCACTATGTTTGAACGATGTTTATTCACTAGATATTTTCCAAAGCGTATAAATTGAACTTTTCGCTCAAATTAAATGTAGTATTGTGGGGAATTCGTTATTACATTTTCAGTGATTTATTAAAGGAAGAATCTATACTTATCTTTTGGTATTATTTACTCATTAATAAGATGCAGTGAGCCTTTCCCATTAGACATTCATCCAAAGTTGCGAAAGTTCATCAAAGAGAATTTGAATGCTCTAGACCAAAATGAGGGAAATGGTTGTAATGCTTGTTTTACAGACGGGCCACTTATTTTTATCTGATTGCAGATGATGTGAGTATAGATAGTGGTTTAGTATTAATGCTCACAACAATGAATCTGTGATTTAAAAAGTGGCCAAAAGTAATAGAGTATCCTGTGCTGGATAAAGAAAAGAATACTTTGTCTGATTTCTAGTGCTCTAACATTGTTAAACAATAGCATTACTGCAGCAGTTGCCCTTTGTGATGACGATATACACACATTTAATATTTTTACGAACTTTTATAGGCTACATTAATTAAGGCTAATTTGGGCTTTCTAATTAAATGTAGTATTGTGGGAATTCGTTATTAAATTTTCAGTGATTTATTAAAGGATGAATCCATGTACTTAATTATCTTTCGATGTTATTTACCCATGCATTAATAAGATGCAGTGAGCCTTTCCCATTAGACATTCATCCAAAGTTACATGAGAATTTGGTCGACAGCATGCGAGTTTATACAGTATACTATCGTTTTGTAGAGTAAATCAGACGCAAATCTATCGGCAGTGAGAAGTAAGTCCCATGCTGATGGACCGCAAAAGTTTGTACTTAAAACTCCAAAGGTAAATAGAAATGAAGTGAATGGCTGAACATCTAGGTCAATTTGCTTATTAACATCTCTATTCTTAGGGCGCTTTCCATTTAATGGCCTGACCGGTCAGACCCGAATTCTTTTCTCTGATATCAATGGAAAGATCTAGTCTATGTTTCTCAAGCATGTAGCGAAAATGGATCTCATTCTAATGTTATCTAAATTTTCCGGTCAGATAGGTCCGAAGCCCAAGTGGTTTGTGTTCCAATAAAAAATTTGACCGTTCTGACCGGTCTGTCCGTGTCAATGGAAAGCGCCCTTAGTCCTTGCAATCTTTTGTCGTTTCAGTATGGTAATATGAGAAATCATGCACCTGATTATCCACAACTCGTTAATAGCATTTTAAAAGTATTCAGATAATCACAGTATATATACTGCATGATATAATTCAGACTATTCAGTAACAGATAATATCCTTATATATATATATATATACAACATCAAGAATAGGAGGCTGCCTCGTATTGCATACGAGACACATCAGCTTCTCAGTGTACGTTCCGTAATGATAGAAAATCCATAAAGAGTTGTTGGCTTCGTCATTTTTTAGGGTACAAGAGATTATATCCCCAAACAAATGGCCATTAGAGAACATGTCTTTGAAGAAATTATCAAATGTTTTCAAAAACATGGAGCTGAAAGTATTGATACTCCAGTGTTTGAATTGAAGGTAATATTATGTATTGTCTCTGCAATGCAAATTAACCGTTTCGTTAATTGTTCATCATTGTGCTGGTAGCCAACCCTGCATGTCTGGAGTTCCGCAAGAGACAGTTCTCTGACCTGCCTTGTTTTTGTTATTCATCAATGACCTACCAGCTACTGTGACCATGCCTCCGTACAGTAATACGTCAACCATGTAGATGTTTGGGTAGGTACGTGGTCTTTCTCGCCAAAGAAGTACATTGCTGTCCACTTGCTGTAGAGTGGGTTCCCCTCGCATTACCGGTGTTCCATCTGTAATGTCATGCTGTTTAAGGGGGTCCAGTACTAAACAGGGTCGAAGTTTAAATTTGCTTTTATACTATGTAACCGGAATTGTAAATTTTGAAATTTACTTTTCTGTCTGAAGAACCACTATTTATGCCTTTGAGAGCCTGTTCATCGGCTAGTGTGTAGTGTCTCTGACAATTGTGACCTAAGCCGCAAGACCTATGAACTGAAGATCAGCAAACAAACATAGTAGAGACCTTATTTATACAAACAACAAGATCTATCAAATGCATGCACGTGCAACAACGCAACTACAAAATCAACAGTTGTAACAGTAAAATTATCCAGTGATGTTATAAATTGATGCCAACCACAATTGTTTCTACTGTACAAACAGAATACCGAGATCTGGAAGTTTACAATTCCGTCTGTAATTTTACTATATACGGAATAACGGAATAGCGTAAATCTCGAGCCCTGCTAAATTGGTCCAAAAAGTGCCAGGATTCAAGAAAGAAGCAAACAGGATTCTTGCTGATTTGCAGATCTGTCGTCTTGTGACAGAGAAATCAAAGAGAACGGCAACCTAAGTCTGGTGAGGCCTGTGCTATAGGTATGCCACGACGACTTGTTTCACACTGTGCTTGATACTCCAGACTGCCCATTGTTGTTACCCTGGATTCCAGAGCCTTCGACAGTAAATAATAAATTGAAATGTCGCGAAGGCTCTGGTTCAACGGGGCGATTCTTTGATTAAGCCGCGCCAATCACAAAACAGAATTAGTGGTTTTAGTACAGATTCTGTACTAAAACCACTAATTCTGTTTTGTGATTGGCGCGGCTTAATCAAAGAATCGCCCCGTTGAACCAGAGCCTTCGCGACATTTCAATTTATTATTTACTGTCGAAGGCTCTGGAATCCAGGGTACATTGTTGTAGGCCCAGCGTGACGTGAGAGAATTAGAATTTTTTCTAGTATTCAATTAATAGCTACACTAGTTAATATGCATATATGTTCTTCGGTGCGCGGGCATTTCGCGTTTTCCCTTCTCTCCACCACTTCCTCCTCGCACGTTGTAGCGCAATTACGAAATTAATCCTTGAAAAGCCTCTGTGGAGGAGAGAGCGTACATTTTCTGTGTAGTAATTATTAACTGGGCGTGTAGACATTCTCTGCTGCCGTGAACTGCAGGCATGGGAGTTATCCAAACTTGTGAACTGGACGGCTTAAAAAAACTCATTACCATTTCATTATACACGTTTTGTATACTGTTACACTGTAGTTAATTTATAAAGCTTAACAATATAGAAGTCGTTAGCCTAAATGAATCAACAGCACATTAGTATCACAATAAAATTGTTTCTTTGAAAGAGGATTACAAAGAAACTTAGGTGGTACAAATTTTAATATACATTACTTTTCAATTAAGGGAAATAGTTGTAATGCTTGTTTTAGGGCGGGCCACTTATTTTTATCCAATTGCAGATGATGTGAGTAGCGATATAGTATTAATGCTCACAACAATGAAATGAATCTGTGATTTAAAAAGTGGCGAAAAGTAATAGAGTGCCCTTCGTCGGATAAAGAAAAGAATACTTTGTCTGATTTCTAGTGCTCTAACATTGTTATAACAATAGCATTACTGCAGCAGTTGTCCTTTGTGATGACGATATACACACATTTAATATTTTTTGCATAGACACGAACTTTTATAGGCTAATTTGGACTTTCTAGATTTGATAATCTGGGTGCCATTGTATGTACATGTATGTGCATGCATGGACTTAGGACTAATATTGCATATGATGTATATGTTTTACATTGACTCTCAGATCATGTTTGGCCGACTCACAGAGAATGATGGGATACTTTTTTTTTAAATTTTTGTTATCTTATACATCATTGTTTTGATGTTGTTATTTTATCTTAAAGTCGGTTAGTTCCGGTAGGTCGGTCATAAAGTCGTATTGTTGACCCATTATACACACGAAGGTGCACACAAATAACCCCATAGCATATTTTATTCTACGTATAGCAATATAACTTTACTTGTTTAAACGTCTTGCTATTTTTAGGAAACATTGACAGGAAAATATGGAGAAGACTCCAAACTTATTTATGACTTGGCGGATCAAGGAGGGGAGCTTCTGTCTTTAAGATATGATTTAACTGTATCCTTTTATCATGAGTCTTACTACAAGTAGCAAATTCGTGTCAACTCATGAGCCATCGGTCTAAATAACGTGGAATTTTCCCCATACTATATAGACTAATTTTAGCAAGGAAATTTCAATTCCTGGATTATTTTTGCCAAAGCACTGTAGATAGCGAAGTAGTACGTTAACTCGAAATGCCGCTGACTGAAGGATTTTCAGGTAAACACAAAAGGGCTGTATGTGGAACTCTCTGGTATATTGGGATGCCCCATTCACACATTCAGAAATATCAATTATTTTTCACTCAATGCGGTATATCTAATCTGCATGTACACTGAGCTTTATGTGTATGATTGCAATTTGCATGTGGGATGTGTGGGCGGACTCCACCAGAAATGATATCCTGTGATTCCCGGTTAGGACATTTTGAAAGTTATTCGAATGTTTTTGATGTACTATTGTTGCCTTAACGTTGACAACAGGTTCCTTTTGCGAGATATGTTGCAATGAATAAAATAGATAAAATCAAAAGATATCATATAGCCAAAGTTTACCGCAGAGATAATCCTGCTATGACGAAAGGAAGATTCAGAGAATTTTACCAATGTGTAGGTTTAGATCACGGTAGGAATTTTGCGTAGGTAAATTCTGAGTTTTGAAGGATTTGCGAGAACTGTCTGACGAAACTGACTTGGTGTTAAACACCCGCCATCTTGAAAACCTCCCTCTCTTCCATCCCTTCTAGCAACTACCGTTTATCAATTAGCCTTTCTCACACCACGTGACAAGGCTTTGTCCACCATTTTTGGGTAGCAAACCGCGCAGCAATAAAAGATGACAAAAAGCAAATGAGTGATTTAGAGAAGTAAACATATAAATAATAGTACTATGTTTCTATACTTCACTAAATTCACTCCTTCGCTTGTGGCGGACTATTTTCATTGTGAGGTTTGCCACCAGCAAATATTGGACAAGGCCTGGTCGCATGGCGTGAGAAATGCTAATTGACTAAAAATGTGTTTGGGACATCAGGTGACCGTTGTAGCACGATTCATGCTGTTCATGAAAAACTATAAATTGGTGAGCAAAAAGCGTAAACTAGACTGTATAGAGCTATACTAATATACTTGAAAATTGTTCGATGATTCCTAGAGTAAACCGTACCATAATAGGTACACAGATCGGTCCGTGTGCATGTGGCAGGCCTATGATATATATATACTGACGGTAACGAGGGTATATTAATGTTCCTTCCCCTGGAGAACATGTGGCCTCTCTTGGAACATCATCATGGTATTTTCCATGTTTTGACTTAGTGTAGACTTGATTGAATAAAAATTATACTGTTGATATGTTGAATATGTTATGTTTTCAGGATATCGATATTGCTGGACAGTATGATGCGATGATACCAGATGCAGAATGTGTTAAAATAGTTGCGGAAATATTAACTAATTTAAAACTTGGAGACTTCACGATAAAGGTATGGTACATGTACTATATAATAAAAGCTTACCGGTTTAAAACATCTATGTTTTCTGCTTCATTCCGTTCCAGAGGTATAGTTTTTATGTATAAATGTTTTTATGTCCTTACATAATCTGTTTTTACATAATTTCGATTACAAAGAGAATACGACGTGTTTTCATTATCATGATACTAGCTATAAGAAGAACATACTTAAATCGAATTCTGAAACAAATTGGAACAATCTGTGAAGCACCAAGTCGTGCTATATTTTTACGTTACTGACAACACATGTATTTTAGTATAATTGTAACTCTAAATTTCACTTTAATATTACCATAGTTAACTGACTCACTTAACTTAATAACTGTATCCTACATGCATTTTAATATCGTAATTCTAATTTTTAACTAAGGTAATTCAGGACCCAATTATTATTATAACCTATGGTGAATTGATTTACCTGAATAAGTTTGATTACCGAAAAAGCAACCACTAAATGATGCCTCGTTTAATAAAGGTCTGTAACTGTAGGTAAACCACCGAAAAATACTGGATGGAATGTTTGAAGTATGTGGTGTTCCTGCAGAGAAATTCAGATCAATTTCATCAGCTGTTGATAAACTGGATAAGGTATATTATACTGTCGAGGTTTTGGTAAGGAAAACAAAAGTTTGACGTTTTCGAGCAAAGCCTCTTCGTCTGAAAGTTTATAATTATGAATGTGTATGAATACAGTTGTATTTTAATTATTATTTGATGTGTAATGTTTAGATGAAATGGGAAGACGTACGTTCCGAGATGATTGATGAAAAAGATCTGGATCCTAGTGTTGCTGATGCAATAGGTGGATATGTTCAGCATCATGGTGGATTTGAGCTACTGAATAAAATGGCAGCTGATGAGAAATTAGGAAACAATAAGAGTGGAAAAGCTGGTATTGAAGATATGAACCTCTTATTAACATATTGTGAACTGTTTGGTATTCTCGATAAGGTATAGTATGTTGTTGAATGTATGTGTGTTTGCTGGATACGTTATTAAGTATTTATAGATCTTAGTGTGTGGGATTTCCTTGTTGTCTGACAGTTTGTTAAGCTTCTTGTATGGGTACCAGCTTTTACTAGAGGCTTAACCATGCACTACTTTGTTGGATTTTCCTGTTCTCTAACAAGTGGCTAAGCTTCTGCTAGTTACTAGCTTTTACTTTAGGCTTACTATGCGCTAGCAGATCATTTTCCACTCAGTGGCTGATCATTCACACTCTTCGCTTAGACTATGCAATACAGGGCGTATAAAAAAGGTGCACAGTTCTGAAATGTCTACCAAACTGAAGATTTCGCAACATTTCTGACAACCTTATGTTAGTATGGGTATAGTATGGGGTCTTCTGGTATCTATATCTCAAAATTATTCTGAAAAGTAAATTTTGGAGTGCAGCTGACTCCAAAGCTACCCATACTAACACAAAGTTGTCACAAATTTTGCAGAATTTTCATGCCATGCCGAAACTTCCAATACAAGAATACGAGTTGCATGCATGAGCATCAATTCACACGTTTTTGCAGAGTCTCGTATCTCCGTGTATGAATAAATTATTAAATTAGCCTTTCTCACGATGGCGAATATCCGCCATTTTTGGGTGGCATCTAATTCTCGTTAACCAATGCAGACAATTAAAACAATGTGAAAAGCAATTTTTCAAAATAAACTAACCATTTACAAAGCAAATTTACCATCATTCGTCCAAAAAATTATAAAAAGTCGCTGACTGAAAACCCAAAAATGGCAGCGTGAGAAAGGCTAATCTGTCCCGATTAATTTCGTGTTCATCACAATTCTGTGTTTATGTTGATATGTTATCTAGGTTTCCTTCGATATGAGTTTAGCTCGTGGTCTAGATTACTATACTGGCGTTATTTACGAAGCAATTTTGGAACCAGAAAGTATAACTAAGAATGAAGTGGGTATGTTTTGTACACACTGTTATTGTAATTTTTACACACTATAGTTGTTATTACTGTATAATCGTCTATTGGTCCTGTAAAATCGTTTATATACCTGGTAAAATATATTAAAGCTATTTTCTAACAATTACCCAGTAGAATATTATAGATTGTTACATGCTTTTGAGAGCAACTTAGTTGAAAACATGCAGAAAACATACATACGCTCTCACAATCAAAATTTCAACGAAACATTTTCCAAAACATATCACATATTTTATTCTCACCTCCAGGTGACGCTTGCGGTGTTGGTTCAGTTGCTGGTGGTGGACGATACGACGATCTGGTTGGAATGTTTGCTGCCAAAGGAAGGAAGGTGGGTTGGGTTACAGCTAATTCAATTACGAATGGAGGTTATCCGTGACGCAGTAAAACAATATGTATTTGGTTTCTAAAATTTAACAACTATCGTTACACGGTGTTTCATGCCTTTAGGCAATCATCAGAGGAGTGATTACATTCAATTATTGTTCTCTGACTATCTGTAATGTACCACGCCATGACAATTAAAGTTCTATTGTATATAGAACTCCTATGTATTCTACAGTAGGAGTTATTTTGGAAAATGCTACGAACAAACAGAAACATTAAGAGAAGTATAGAGAGAGTCAATTTTGTTGTTTGCAGTACAAAATTTTGCGGTTTATAGGTTGCTTGAATTAACTGTATTCTCTTACACTTTTTGTCTATCACTCTTTCTCTTATATACCGTGTACAGTTAAGCCCTCTTGGGCATGAAAATTCGTTTGCGAGAAGAACTTTAAACAAGTCTAAAGTATAGTAAAGGCGCTGTTACGCTATGTGGCTTGTTTTGCAATGTCTCGCGATTTCAGCATTGCATTGCAAGTGATGTTATACACCAACCAATATGTTCCATGCTACTTGCAATGATCATGGTTAAAAATAGGGTAAAAACGGTAAAAACAGCCAAGAGTCAATATGCAAATCCATTCAATGAGTAAACAGTGCGAAAAAACTTGCAAAAGGATGTTACACTGCATGTGCAATGCTTTGAAAATGCGTTGCTGCCTTGCTGCAATCGTTGCGAACAATTATTGAGCCTGATTGAACAATTGTTGAACCTGATTCTACTTTGTGCAGTGCTTGTTGCGACAAAAATGTTCCAAGACTCGATGACTGTGAGGCATGTTATATCTTGCGATTTCGCGTGCAACTTATGTCGCAGCAACACTGCGAGGCAAGTTGCGAGAGAAGTTGCATTGTGTAATAGCCCCTTAAATAATTGTGAAATGTTCCAACTTATGTTCAGGTTCCCTGTGTGGGTGTCAGCATAGGAATAGAACGAATATTTGCCATCCTAGAAGCTAAAGCGAAGGTAAGTATTAAGATTAATAACTTACTGACCGAGAGTGAGGGCAGTACCGGAAAGTATCCAACCTCGGTCTTGCTGTATTGACCAAGCGATAGCGAGGTCAATACAGCAAGACCGAGGTTGGATATTTTCCCGTACTGCCCGAACGGTTGAGGTCAGTAATTTTTTTATTATATGGCATTGTACGTTTGCAAAAATGGGAAAAAAGGCCACGCGAGGTCAAAGTACAAAGTCTGAAACATTTGCAAAAAACACAATTGTAAAAAATGTTCTCTTGGTTAGTAAAACTAAAACTACTGTACAGCACTTTTTATATAGAATACTAACAAAGTTTGGATAGTATTTCAAGAAAAATACGAGATATTTCGTCATTTAATCAAAAACAACAAATATGAAAACAATAAAATTAATAAACAGTATGGACAAGTACGTTTTTTGTTCGCTTCATCTCATGCATGTTTATGTCTCTTTTTATCTAACAAAAACAGAAATTTTCAGAGAAAAATTATAAATTTGTAGCTGCCTTAGTTGTATTTTTTATTTAGGATGGTGTCAAATTCCTCCTGGTTATCTGCAAATAAAATTTGCAGCTCTTCACATAGTCAAAACAAAACTATTCCTGACTGTTTTAATAGTTATAAACATTGTAAAATTTACCTTGTAATTTTGACTTTAACAAAAACGTATTGAGGAAATTCTTTAACCACAGCAGTTGCTCCTTTTCTTTATTTTAGGTTTATTTTTCTTCGTTTTGAATAAGTTGAAAGACTTTTAGACACTTTTTGCCGTTTGAAACTCGGCTCTCGTCGCAGGGAAATAAAAATTGGGAATAGGCAATTCCAGCTTTTAATTTATGCCTGCAGGGGGTGATGGGAAGTAAGGTATCATATTCCTGATTATGCTGAAAAATTTCAATAAAAACTGCTGCCATTTTTATTTTTTTAACATAATCAGCAATATGATACCTTACTTCCCATCACCCCCTGCATGCATGCATAAACTAAAAGCTGGAATTGCCTATTGCCCGTGGGCAATACGGGAAAATTCTGTCTCGTCAGCAGCCAATCAAATTGCGCGATTCATCAAAACTAGTGCTTGCCATATAATAATTATCGCTTGTTTACTGAGACCGAGGGGAACAGTATGTTTTGTGGACCCAAAACTGCCGTTGTTGCCCGAGGCAAAACCGAGGGCAACAACGGCAGTCGAGGGGCAACAAAACACACTGCTTTCCCGAGGTCTCAGTAAATAGGTGTTTTGTTATATAGTAGATAAGTGTCAAAGTATGAATAATTCACCGGTTATTGGAGTGAACTTAATTCAGTGAACCTATATTAAAGCCTATGATTTGCTGAAGCCAAAATAGTTTTTCTGAGTTATGAGCAGAAATACTTGATCCCAAACGTTGGGCTATATATCAAACTGAAGCTTTTGAAAATTGCTATTTGGTGTGGAAATTTTAAGACTTCAGCGAAAAGAAAAATATTTTAAAAATACAAAAACAACTGCCATTCGGCCAAAAATTGGCAATTGTTTTTGTAGTTTTAAAATATTTCCTTTGCATGGATAAAACAGTTTTGTTGAGAATATTGTAATATTTGTTACAAGTTAAAGGGTATGAGCAACCAAAATTTCTTGCAATAAAATTTTCTTTTATCTAAAAGAGCTTGTGAAATGGTAATGGAACACATATTACAAATCTTTCGTATCTTTCTTCGTTATCGAAATATTTCAATGTGTTTGATATGCAAATTATGACGTCACAAGCTGGGTACAAAATTTAAAAACATTAAAATATCAGCTACATTCTGCAAGTTATTTCTACTACTTACTTGACATTGTGTATATGAAAACTCTTCATGTGACCATGGATTGTAAAATAACTGGATAGGAAACTAGCTGACGTCACAATCTAAACCTAGTTGCAATCTGTGACGTCACGTGTATTGCCAAAGTTCTCAGCATTTTTGTTGTTTCGCTATATTTTCCGCTTTAAAAGAGTAATATTGAAGCATAAACTGGTCTGATTGTTTTAAAAACATGCCTAAGCCACGACAAAGTATTCAAGGTAAATGTCTTTGTCTTGTATTTTTTAACATTTGTAGCTACGAAATTGGCGTCGCCAATTTTAACGAAATTTGCGATGCATTTTTCACTGTTTAGTGCTTGAAATATTTGCTAAAATTGACTGGGAATACTTAGAGATTTCATCGTAGAATGGCCTAGTTATATTTATTTGCTCTTTGACTAAAATGTTTAGCTGTATTATCGCTAAACATGCCGTTTTTGAGAACTAGGTTTCAACGCCATCATCCCATTGAAAACATTAGGTCACGTCAGCTAGTTTCCTATCCATGTATTTTATTATCCATGATGATGTGACTAACGTGACATGTTGAGCAATCAACTGGATTTATCTGATATTTTAATGTTTTTAAATTCTGTACCCAGCTTGTGACGTCTAATTTGCATCAAACACATTGAAACATCTCAGAAACGAAGAAAGATACGAAAGATTTGTAATATATGCTCCATTACCATTTGACGAGTTCTTTCAAATGAAAGAGACTTTTTTATAAGAAATGCTTGTTCATACCCTTTAAGCCTGTTTTCCACTTCAACCATATCGTAAAGTACCGTAGCATTTTCTTTTGTGTCGAAGGTATTAGTTCCACACTACCGCACAGGAAACAAAGAAATGCGCTACGTTTCGGTACGATTGAAGTGAAAAACTGGCTTAATTCGCATACAAGTGCGTATACCGTATTTACTCGTTCGAGCGCCGCCCCCGAATGAGCACCGCACTAAATAGTGTAAAAACTTTCTGCCCGTCAAAATGGGGACATTTAGTGACAAAGACATTTAAAACTTGTTTATTTTATTTTAAAAGTTCTTATAATTCACAAATAAAAGTTTTTTTAAAGAGCGCCGCCCCCGAATGAGCGCCGCATCTGAAGCTCTGAAAATTTAAAGAGCGCCGCGGCGCTCAAACGAGTAAATACGGTATCTGTTATTATAAGGTCATCTGCAAAACAGTATTTTTATTGGTTCCTGACGTAAATAACTCTTTTCCCTGTAAAAAAAGACTACAAATAATTATGTGACCTTGCATGCTAAGGTTTTGATGTAAAATAATATACTACCCTTCTCTAGTTTGTCTTAAAACGTTGTTTACCTATACTAAACACTTACAATGTTGACAGAGTGATACTTATAATTGCCGCCATTACACTGCTTTTTTGGCAACCCAAAGTGAAACTGGACTAATTAAAAACTGCTTTGTTGTCGATTTTTAAATCTTTTAAGGTATTAAAATATCTGAAATTATGTTGTTATTCTTTTATCTTTGTCAAAAATTATTTACAGAAATTTGAAATCCTGTGTTCCAACTTAATTTAACTCATTGTAACAATAAACCATAGAAATCTGCAGTTTTGAGGGGGCCTCAACCCCGATCCCTTAAGACCGCCTGCTAAAAATTTGTGGAACCCCATTGGCTTGTTTTATATATGTATATCTAATGAATATATGTGCTCGGCAGGCTTCTGGGTCAAAACAAAGAACAACTAAGACATGTGTATTGGTAGCATCTGGACAAAAAAACTTTCTAGAACAACGAATGAAATTAGTTTCTAAACTTTGGGAAGATGGAATTCAGGTTAGTTTTTCCTTTTAGTTAATTTGAAATATATAACTTGTATATGCGCTAAACCAACCTGATACTCAGGGTTTTCACTTCCGCTACCTCCCGAAACCCGCTGCAGGTAGGTAGCGGAAGTGAAAAACCTGCATGAGTATCAGGTTGGTGCTAAACTTGCTGTACATGTACATCTACTGGCATCCTATCTGTAAGGCGGGAAAAGTTTGGACACGCAACGTTATTGACGTTGTTACGTGCAAATTGCAGCAAAAATTGCCTCGTGTATAACACCTTAAATCGGGCTCGAGCTGTTTAATTAATTAACGAAGAGTTCATCAAGCATCTAATCTTTTTATGTATTTGACAGTATTAGGAAAATCTACACTTATTGGACTTTCTCAATTTTTTTCAGGCTGAAATTCTGTACAAGAAAAATCCGAAAATGTTAAGTCAATTCCAGTTTTGTGAAGATAATGAAATCCCGTTCTGTGCTATAATTGGAGAGAGTGAGTTGAAAGAAGGAGTTGTGACTCTCAGGGATATGAAGTCCAGACAAGAGGTAGACGTCTCACGATTTAGAATTTTTTGTTTTATCCTTGCATGTGTTTCGCGCACGAACATACATGGGGTTGAGCATGTGATTGTGGTCATGATCTGAGAACAAAACATGAGGATGGTTCTCCTTGTGAAAGGAATACTTGGGTGGAAGTTGGGGCAAGAAGCCACTTAAGGTTTCGGTTTTGGCTCTAAATTGTACATGCAGCCCAAATGCCGCGACAAATTTTGCTAGTGTTGTTTACATCGTACCCAAATCGCGTTATTCACCGACATAATTGTCGGTGAATAGTGCAAGGATATTCACCTCAACGCTTCGCGTTTCGATGAATATCCTTAATTGCACTATTCACCTCGACTTCGGTGAATAATTGTTAATTATTATTTAAAAAAGTTCATGATTTCTGATTGGCTAACAGCCAACTGTGTATAGCTGACCTGAGACTGCAGCTTCGTTGATAACACAAACTCGGCTTGACAATTCTCAGACCTGCCAACTCACGGATTTCCCGTGTGACTCACGAATTCAGGCATTATCTCACGGACTGACGGAAATATTTTCAAATCTCACGGATTCACGATTTTGAAATTTTAACCACCACTAGACTTTAAAATGGAATGATTGATGTGAAATAAAACTAGCTATTGACCATAATTCTAATTTGTAAAAAATCCCCAACACTATTAGTATTTATTTACTCATTTATACTAAGTAACAGTCTAAGCATTCCGTCATTTTGAATCGCCGGCGCAGAGCGGGAAATATACTGCAAGAAAATGGCGGAAGCAGAAACTTCTCAAATAAATTGGCCAATGGGCTATTCCTGTTTTATATTCACATCATCCCACATTGAGGAACTTGATTTTTTACCCCCTGCTAGGAATTTCCAAGGTTAAAAATGCGGGTCAGTGGTTGAAAATCATCCCCTTCCTCTGGAATTCCAAGGTTCCTCAACAGGGGTGTGTGGCCAGGATAAAAATTGGAATAGTATCTATTGAGATCAAACATTAATCAAAGCAGGCGGACAGTTAATTGTTTTCAGTAAAATCTTACATGTATCATTTTTATAGGGTTAAAATGACATCAGTATAAGATTATAAGAAGGAATGTTAATTGTCATGTCGCTTTAAATTCTGGCTAATATAACGAAAATAATTACTTAATATATAATTAGAAAATATAACTAATATGTCAAAAAACTGAATAAAGTTGTAGTACATAATCTTATCCTCGTTCTCTTTTAGACTAAAGTCAAGCAAGAAGATCTTGCTGCTGATATAACCAGCAGAATATCAAAAATCAAGCTGCAAGACTAGCCATGCAGTTCTTATTATGACTATATACTAGAACGTTTGTGTTATAGCAAATAAAGAAAGCGTTGTAGTTGATTTGCAAGCTTTATCGTATATTAGTATTTTTGCACAAGTGAACATAACAAATCCTACAAGTTGGTTGGTCAAATTTGACGTAGCCTATTAAGCTGTCATATTCACCTGTTGGTGAATATAACAAATCCGAAATTTGCAAAATGGCGGCTAGCCGTTTTGTGGAAGTTATACTGATAAAGAAATAAGCGAAATTAAAATAAATTTAGTCCGAAAAAACACAAAAGACTTGTGTAAAAATACAACATAATTTATTATAATTATTTTATACAATATACAGTTCTTCTGTGAACTCGAGTCATGCAGTGGCGCCGCCAGCTCGATAATTGGGGGCGAATATTCATATATTCGTGTTCACATACCATAAAAACAATCGATTTCAAAAGAAGTTAATCATGCAGAACACGAAGATATGAATATCCGCGACAAAGAACATTTCTATGAATGGTGCGTTTTTCTGTTTGAAGTTCAACGAAAACAAAAAATGTAGCTTGAGGGTTGTTTGCTTCCTCCGCAGGTATCTGATGAGTTTTTCCTTTGAAAAATATGGAGGAATGCAGTGACCAAAACTGCAGTCTGGATTGTAAGACTGTCGACAGCTTCTATATGCACTGTACATGATAAACCCAATCTGGGCCAGGAAGGAGTACACATTAATCTTGTACTTCGAAACATACAGTAAGAGTGATTTATTTTTTATATTTTTTTTCTGTTGTGTACTCAGGTGAATATGATATGTTTGTGATGTTACTCTGAGTGTATATCCACACCGGGCGAGCTTGAAAAATATGCCCGGTCACGGTGGGAATCGAACCTACGACCTTTGAAATGGGCTAGTATTCCAAAGGTCGTAGGTTCGATTCCCACCGTGGCCGGGCATATTTTTCAAGCTCGCCCGGTGTGGATATACACTCAGAGTGACATCACAAACATATCATATTTACCTGAGTACACAACACCAGCACAGAAAAAAAAGTCATATTACAAGATTACATTGGTATCGAAGGAACTGGATTCTGTTCCGAAATATCACTTACTCGAACCGACCTGACCACGTAGCTCAGTTGGCAGAGCATTGGGCTAGCATTCCAAAGGTCGCAGGTTCGATTCCCACCGTGGCCGGGCATATTTTTCAAGCTCGCCCGGTGTGGATATACACTCAGAGTAACATCACAAACATAGCTATCATACAGTAAGAGTTCTATGACTTCTATCGAAGATCGAGATTGATAGGCTCAATGTTTTAGCATTTTCTATACTCTCTTTTCGTAACCGAAAAGTAAACATCGCAGCATTCACTTATACAAAAATATAATACTTTTATTGCTCACAGCATAAATAAATGTTTAAAAAGTATGCTCTATGTACATATCTCATAATAGTTTTTGACGTATAGACCTCTTTACAGTATGCATAATATATTGCATTTAATGCTAAAGATTGTATGCCATTGTTCCTGCCATGAAGGTCTTAATGTCTATATAGACTTTCAAATGATTTATAAACTATAGTTTACTCCCAAGGTTAGTCACCCCAGGAGAGCGGCGTCACCTACTGCCACTCGAAGACTTATTGTTTCTAACTGAAGCATTATTCAATAATTTTGGTAACTTTCTGACAACCGCTGTTTTCTTGACGGGACCTTTCTTTGGGTCTATGATTCTTTGATTATCTGGAAGTCCAAATTTACCAGAGAGCCTGAAAAAAAAATACATATAATTTTGTTTCTTCAATGCGATAATCTTCCCAAATTGCGGTACTCTTCATTCTGTTATTTTTAAAAATTGTTCAAAACTTTTGTTATGTGTTATTGCTATCCACCAATCAAAGGACCAGTAATCACAGAAATCT